>VWZO01015257.1:384201-420535 GCA_013396975.1 Bucco capensis
AAATTGGAGAGGAGTCGATTTATATTGGATATTAGGAAAAAGTTCCTCACCATGAGGGTGGTAGAACACTGGCCCAGGTTGCCCAGGGAGGTAGTGTTGAGGCCCCATCCCTGGAGGCATTCAAGGCAAGGCTGCACAGGGCTTTGGGCAACCTGATCTAGATGAGGACATCCCTACCCACTGCAGGGGGGTTGGACTAGATGACCTCCAGAGGTCCCTTCCAATCCAAATGATTCTATGGTCTTTATTTACAAGCTATTTTTCTTCTTTTTTCTTTCTCCCAGCTTCTCTGGACCTATGGTAGCTTCAGGAACTCTTGACTCTAATTAGATTCTTTTCTGGTGCATCTTTTATGTTCACCTTCTCATAGCTACATTTCAGAGTTCTCAATTGACAGCAACAACTTTGCACGTCACTGTGGGAAAACTCTACAAAATCTTCTGCTGAAGTGCAGGAGAATCAGAAAAGAAAACAATTGTTGGGTTCCACCAAGAATGACATAGAAACCAACAGTGCTAATAATAATGTCAGTGTTTAAATCAATAGTCTGGCCTCACTCAGAATGCTGGTTTCATTTTTTGTTTGCTTTATCTCAGGAACAGCACAGCAGGAAGAGAAAGAATTCAAAGATAGGTCACAAAAATGGTGCCAGGCCAGCACAAATTTAACTACAAGGCATAATTAGAAACTGACGGTTTAGTTAAGAAGGAACTAAACAACAAACTGCACAGAGAGTAAAACAAAGAGTTCCCACTTGCTGCATCTAGGAATGTAAGAACATGATAAATAAATCAGAAGAGCAACTAGCACCTTTAATGCAATCTTGAAAAAAAAAAAAGGCACGTTGGGGAATGACAAAATTGCACATAAAATTCTGTAGGGCATAACACAAGAGAAATTGCTATAAAGAAAACATCTGCAAATGAAGGGCTGGTAGTACCAGTGACATTGTGATGACTTAGATGTAATTTAGAGAGACCAGAGCCTTGCCAGGCTGAATGACTGTTCTAGAACTTTGAGATGGAGGAGAATCTGGCCTCTGAAACTATTCTACCTATTCCGTGTAGGAAAGGGTATTCCATGCGTGTAGGAAGTGCTCTCTATAAGGACAAAGAGGGTGATCTCCACAGATCTGGTCAATCAGGCTGGCACCAAGTCTGTTGACAGCACAAATGAGACTTCTCCCCAGGTTCCCACGATTGCAAGAAAGCCATACAATGGGTGTTTCTGTATACAACTCTTAGCTTTTCTTGTGTGTTCCAACAGGAAAGCATAAATAGGATTTTTTGCCATTTTTTGGTATAGTGGGATCTATTTTAAACACATAGTGTGGTTTATAAGACATTTTAAAAGTACCACCCATGTGTTTCAGGATGGTCTTTTTAAAGTGAGTGCACACAATTTCTATACCCTTCCATACTATGAAAGGTAAGTCCTGGTTCAAAAGCAAAGATGCAGTCATTCTAAATTATTTTCAGACTATGTACTCCAGCAGTAACAGAACAAAGTGTTCAAGGAATACTGTGACCTTACTGCCCCCTATTCTGAAGGTTGAGAAATTACAACTGTCCCTGAACTACATTCTGAATGTTTCAGCAGGGACAGGAAAGAATTCCCCTGAAAAGGAAATGATAGTGAAGATGTGGTTTCTCTTAGTTCCATACAATTGTCATTCCTACATGATACCTGCATTCCCTGATGCAGAGGCTTGCACAAAAACAGACTTTACGCAGAAAGCACTATGGAGAATGAGCTCATTTTTATCCTGAACTAGTCTTTTTAACTCTTTGGAAATTTGGGTTAGCACATCCAAACACAACCAACTCGAGACACCCAGGATGCACAGGGTGTACCAGTCAAACACTTCACAGCATAGGGGGCTATTTTTCTTTTCTTGACACACAGAAAATATACTACACAGTCATTCACGCAATGAGGACCCCAGGAAAAAGTCCAAGGATGATACAATTTCCCATATTTGCTCCACACACCCCCCATAAATATCTGCTAGCAGTTGTACCTGTTCTTTTTTTCTACCACTGTTGGCCCACTCATAACCTCGGTGTTATGGGGTTATTGCTCTGTAATTGTATTTCCTTTACAGTATTTCAGACTCCAACCTGGTAATTCATCAGCCCAAGTTTCCTTTCTTCTGTCAAAATTACACCAAATAGAACAACATCAATATTTATGTCTACAGGCAGCTAACTGACACAGCAGTTATGTTTACTTCCATAAAGCATGGTAGTAGCAACTGACTTTACACTGGCATTGAATTGTTTCTTATTTTTAAAATTAAAAGAATTACGTTTTGAGTAAAATGGGATTTTTTCACAAAATCTAAGATTTTTTTTTTTTTAATACAGAAACCAGTTCTCACACTCTCACTAAAAAAGATTTTAATTTTAAAGTACAACTCCCATCAGAAACAATCCTAGTGCACAAACCTAATTCACAATTAAGTCAATGAAGGCCTAGCTGGTTAGAATGCTTGTAAGAACACAGGATTTGGGGGATGAACAATGACAGATTCATCACTTTTCTTTTTAGCTAGCCAACACGTTTACTCTTTCCTCTAGAAGTTTTCCTTGTTTTCTGTTTTATGAGTTTTTCCTCATAAAGCAAATATCCCTTTCCTTCCCTGCTCCCAGTCTCACAGTCTGCCTACATTCCTTACATGCAAAAATTTCTTTGCCCATTATCCCACGAGCAAGAACCTCCCAAATAAAACAAATCACAAACAAATTACTTTTCTTATATCAAAACATATTAGGTAGACCTCACAGCCTCTTTCTTGGATTTTGAAGGGGATTCTGGA
Organism: Bucco capensis; assembly: GCA_013396975.1. NCBI lineage: Eukaryota > Metazoa > Chordata > Aves > Piciformes > Bucconidae > Bucco > Bucco capensis. The sequence goes on from VWZO01015257.1 coordinate 387,020, forward strand.
GGAACAATGAAGCTTTGGTTTTGAGCAAAGGTAATTTCAGGAAGTGGAATCACAGCTTAAGAAACTCTCCAGAGAATTTTCATGATGTAAAGCTAAGAAGACTTTGTGATAATTTCTTAGGAACTGGCCTCATTCCAAGTTGGATTTTAAACACAGATTATAAAGCAAACACCATCCCCCACAAGTATTAAGAATGAAGAAAATAACAGAATGGGGCTGCAGAAATGGTCTCTATTGTGGGACCAAAAGCCGTCAATCAAGCTGGTTGACAGGCATCAGAGATTGACAGACAGGCCCTCTCTCTTGACTTCAGTTATCTGGGGGAATGGTAAAAGTGTCTGCAAGAACATGTTAAATTGCCAAAGTCATTACCAGTCACCAATTACCAAAGAAAAGATAACAAGGTGTATTTTAGAAAAATCGATGCAACAACATGCATTTCAATAAAGCCAGTTTTTCAGAACTTTAGAAAACAAAATGAACTATTTAGGGAATACATGATGGTTTTTTCATAGAATACTAAGCACTTTACTATGCCAGCAGGCTTTGGAGATTCATCACTATTCTCTCTATATTTTGTACTGGGGCCAGAGGTCAACCAACAAATATTTCCCTTTGTCTCTTCTTAGGCTTAACCTAAAGCAAGCAAGTAAGCTCTGGATCCCAATAATTAAATCTAGGTTCTGTGCTTGGCAAACTGCAGTTCAAAAGCCATTTTGGTTTCCAAGAAGCATTTATTCTAATTGCAGGAGTAAATTTTGTTTTATGTTAATAAGCGACATAAAAAGACCAAAGAACCTTGATATTTTATTTACTGTCAGATTTAACAATTTCATTCACTCAGGCTGAAAAGATCCCATATGAATTGTGTTGGACCCACTGCAGGATCTTTGGGCCTAAGCTTGGAATACCACATTTCTCACACTTCACCCTATTGAAAGTTTTTCTGTAGTTGTGACCTAAGTGAAGTGAAATGAAATTTATTCTGACAGAAAAATTAAGAAGCCTGCAACTAAGGCTCTAAGAAACTAAAGTCATCGCTGCAGCAGAAGGAAGCAGTTCCTCTCTTTCTGTCGCTGTCCTTCTGCTAGCACAAGCAAGAGAAAAGACAATCCTTTTCAACATAAACAGAAGTGATCACTTATTGTGAATGAAAATGTACTTGCCTTCAGCTTTCCCAAGCTCTTATAATAATAATTAAATATCATTGCAAATATGATGAACACAAAAAAGAAATTAATTTTTTCAAGATTGCTGCCCACTTACTGTTTGTTGAATTATTCCAAGTTCTTTCCTTCTTTTAATTTAGCTGGCATTAGGGGGCTCACTTTCAGGAGCTGCTTCCACTGTCAGTGGAAACAAAAGGATGTTTTCTATTTCTACTGCTCTAGCTATGACCAAGAATGTGATTATGGTCTACAGCACTGAATTCAAAAAGGTCCTCTTAGGCATTGCTTCTCTCCTGCTGTGTCAAATAACACATGAAATATCCATATCAGCTTCTGCACCCTCCATGATGGTCTTATGGAGAAAATATGGAAGCTGCTGCTTCACAATTTATTTGAGAACCCTTGGATACCTCCTCAGTTTTGCAGTGGCTTCTGCTAATCCTTCTGACTTATGTAATCCTTCTGTAATTTTGGTATCCTCTAGACAGTTACTCGTAAACAACTGCAAGTTTTTTGGTTAGCCTTCTCCTCTTAGAATAGGTTTTAAAATTTATTTAAGCAAAAATGTAAATACGGCATGGAAGTTCTTGGCTCTTGTCTCACTACTATTAGCACAAAAACAATCAGAAAACTTACTTTTACAGTGAAGGGGGAAAAAGTCCAAGACGATTGAAAATGGCTAGCAAAAGACCTCTAAGAATCATTCAACTCAAGGGCTAAAAATGTCTTAGCCAGTTTAATTACCTGAATCACAGATGAAGGACCATAAATGCTCCCATATTTCTAACAGTAAGCTTGTACAGATGTACATTCATATGGACATGAGCATTAGTTCTCATGAACACCAGAAAAATGCCTGCATAGAGGAGACCACCTAAATCCTGCTTAAGCACTATTTTTATTGGTTTAACCTTGTACTGGTTGTCTCTAGCAGAAATACATCCCCAGAGTTTTAACCTTGAGTTGACTAGCTCCTTCTAACAAGTGTAACCCTGATCTTCTGAAGGGAAGCCATCTCTGACACTCAGTATTAAAGATGCACAGACACCATAAACAACACCTATTTCATCGTAGTGGAAAAGAATATTAATTCTGAAAATGCTTTCCGCTGATATTTTTGTTAACTTTCATGACACCATTATTTTTCAAGAAACTTAGGTGGAGCAGAGATTGACTTCCAGTGGCATGTCTGCACAGTGACTTTGGGGGAAGATTTGCTTACAGCTAGACTGATATACACAGGAACAGGTCTGTCTTCTGAAGAGTCTATTATTGTGGCAGGTACTCCAGTGCCAAGTGGACCAAGTCCAGCACTAACTATATATAGATCTGCATTTACTGGGCTCCACTAGGTTCTAATGCAGACATACACCACAATCCCTCTATAGAATCTGTGCATTTGAGTGGCACTGCTAATGTACATGTGGACACAGTAGTTCTGTTTCATATGTGGTGCTATTCTTTGATTTTGCGCTGATTTAATCTAAATGAATCAATTATATTTTCCAACAGTTTACGTAAGGGTAGAGACAGTCTAAAGCAGCCATACTTCAAAACATTCAATAGCTCCTACGTTAAAGGAAGAAAGGTTTAGCAGCATATTCCAAACTTGTAGCACAACCTTTGCCACACTTCAAAGACTTACTTGGAAGATCTTAATTTACACTTCTGATCCTCTGCAGTCTCCATACCCAGGCAGGCTGACATTTGACTTGTGTACCTCTGCCTTCCTGCAGAACCCTCACACCAGATGCTGGGATCAAATCAAAACTACTTTCCATACAATTATAAAACATACCAGGCCACAGAAAAAATGTAAAACCTCCAAAGCAACTCAAAGCTAATTAATTTCTATTACTACTGAAAGAACAACCACTTAACATGTCTTTTCTTATTTAAATTACCATTGACAGCACCTGCTTTTTTTTTTATTCTTGGGAAATCCTGCTACAATACCAGTTAAATTATGTAAGACTGTAGAATTTATGAAGATAAGGCTATTACCATTACAAAAACAATTCCAGGTTACAATTTATGGTGAAAAGAAAACGAGTTATGACGCTCTGTTAAATCATTTTGTGATGCATTACATAGAATCATAGAATGGTTAGGGTTGGAAGGGACCTCTGGAGGTCATCTAGTCCAACCCCCCTGCAGTGGCCAGGGACATCCCCAACTAGAGCAGCTTGCCCAGNTAGTTAATTCTTACAGTTCTGAAAATTTAGGGCTAAATGGCATCATTGTGTTCAGTAATTAATTGTTTTTGTTTCATTTAGTGGATACTTCATCCATATTGTTAAGGAACAATGTCACTTAATGAACAGCAAATCCACAAGCCCACGTGGCAACAGTGTAATAGATATAAATGACCAACATGAGGCAGGAGAAATGACTGAATGCCCAGAAAGATCAGAAGCAAAAGTGGTTAGTAAGGTAGAAGGCATCTTGTTCTACCAGCCCTTCTGACTTCTCTGACAAAACCAAGTTTAGTTAGAATTGCCGACGTGTTCTCTTCTCACAGCAAATCCAAATAGCTCTGTTGAAAAGAACAGGCCTGGAGTCACATCTGCTAACCTGCATGACTTAAAAAGACTGCCCACCCACACGTATACCTGGTATGTGGAATATGGTTCTAAGTAAGACAGGAGGTCGATTCTGGAGAAGAATGTTATTTCCCACCAGGAGGTTGAAACCATAAGCCTGCAGCACTGGCATGGATTAATACCATGTCAGATGATGGGGTCTGCTGAACTCTACATACTCATTTCTTCGCTATGAATGGGCAACTTCCCTGTTTAGTGAAGCACAAACCTGCTACTGCACTGAATCCTTCTGCAGCATCTTATGAAAAGCAAGAGGCATCTTTTCCCCAAAAAGGTGACTAAGCTTTCTGACAGTAAAAATACGGATGTGCCGCTTTAGTTGGGTTTAGATTACTCTATTATCATTTTAAAATTAGTTTGTTCCTTATTACTTATTTCTAAATTTCAGACACAAACTAGAGTACAATCCATTGTATACTCTCTAGCTTGTATGTCCAAATCATTCCAAACTGATTCATCCAGAAAGGTTACAGATTTTGCACTCCACTACCAGCGTTTATTTCTGTCCCTTGAGTTCTACATGCTGCTCTTTAACACAAAAAAATCACAGAGAGAGCCCATAAGCTAGGGAGTCTAGAACCAAGTACTACGTGCCTATCAATTCTCTCACATCCTCAGACAACTAACATTGGCTAAAATGAATAACATTCCATAATTGTTTTCCACTTATGACTAATTTTAGAAAAATTAAATGAAAACAAAATTTTTCCTTTCTTGTTAATTTTCCTGTTGCAGTCTGGACCATGGCAAATATTGTATGGTCTGCCAATCCAGATGGGCAATGCAGGAGGAAGATAAATGAAAAGAAGAAACAAAACCACAACACAGAAGATAACCAACAGATTCATTCTCCAAGATGAGTCTTGCAGGACAAAGAAAGTTAGTGTTGGAATTTCAGATTTAATCCATTCCTGAAGCAGGAAGAGCAAATCACTTTGGCCTTAACCTCCGCTCTGAAAACACTGTTTTGCATACATGCTGTTTCAACATTTCTAGGTTGCAATTCAGCATCAAATAATCAATATTCAAGCCTGTTCCCCTTGCAGCCTCCCTGACACACCAGACTGAATTCCTTCCACAAGAGTGCTGACACCATTTGAAATTGAAGAACAAATTTTGCATATCTCCATGTCTTAAAGAACATTTTTGTGCAATACCGATGACATGTTAAGTATTTTTTGCAAGTTGCTAGTATATGCACGTCTGCAGATCTGCTTCCACTGTGTCAGGTGGTGTGAATGCTCCCTGTGTTTCCCAGAAAGCAACAGGGGTGCAGTGCAGTCAGAGCTACACACGCCTGAAAACTCAGTAAGTGATAAAATGTACTATGTAAAGCAGCATTTGCATGATTCAAGTAATAGTCTCTATTGTTTTTATGAGAGGACTTTCTCAACCTCTGGTGCAGCACAGATGCCCTGGTCAGAAAGACAAAGGATTTTTTTTGCCATTTTAAAACTGATTGCTGGTACAATGAGAGGTATACCATCTTTTTACAGCTAGCATGCACTAGAGACACCTGCAAATATCATTTCTTGAGAAATTAACTTTGTCCCCATTCAGATAAGCTCTTTGCTATCTAGAACACTGCTGTAATGCCTGAACCTCAACTGGGAGTTCATTAGCAAAATTTCTGCTTAACAGGAATGTACTTGAAAAGTTATTTAGATAGGTGTAAAACAGAATTTATCATCTCTGTTTTTTATTTTTCAATAAAAACTTCTCAAGCATATACAGAAAATAAACAAAGGAGTAAGATTAATTCTATTTTGCAAAATCCTATTTCAAAATTTTCAGGTCTTTTTATGTCCTTGTTTTGTGAAATCAATGCATTTCTTAGATCAAAGTGATTGCAAACTGGATGTCTGAAGTACGGAAGGCAAAATTCTAGGTTTACAGGCGCAATCTAAAGAGAGGTGCAGTGGCAATTACATTTTCTGTGTTCATTAAGGACACAGAGAGCTTAGGGAAAAAAAAAACGACAACACAAGGCTATGCTGTGGCTCTCTCAAGAGACGCACCAGACTGCATTCCTCCCCACCCATGGAGGTTTTCCTGGTAGCACTGAAGGTACCTGTGGGTAGCACTTGGGGTCTCCTGTGGCCCCTGGTGCGNCCTATAAAGCTCACCATTTTTTCCGTATCTCTTTTCTCATCTTGGCATTTGATTCGTCTTTGATGAAAGAGATTGCTTCACCTTTACATCTTGGAATCACAGAATCATTTTCGTTGGACAGGATCTTAAGATCATTGAGTCATTAACCCAACACTGCCATGTCCACCACTAAACCATGTCCCTCAGCAAGACATCTACACATCTTTTAGATCCTTCCAGGATGTTTTACTTTAGAGCTTACAGACCTCATTGGGAATAAATTACCGTGAACTTAGCCTTAAGGTTTTTCTGATGTATTTAAACACCAGGAATTCACCAATAATGGCTGTTTTAACAAAATTCTATGTATTCTCCAGCATTTTGAAGACACATTTGTTCTGCAGAATTCATCACAATTCTCACTGGTTTGCATATTTTAGTAGGAAGTCTAAGTGGAGCTAACCTAGTAGGTAGGATTTGCTCTCTGGCAAGTCCTAACACCTTTTGCAAATGAGGCATGAGAAAGATGTGTAAGAAAGAGAAAGCCATTTTGACATAACATCCCTGAAAAAAATTACTTAGAAAAATACCTATAACATGAGCACTGTCCTGCTATGTAGGAAATAGAACTAGCATGTGGTCCAAAGCTTACTGCTGGCTATGCTAAAGGATATAACCCTAAAGGAGGATCCAGATGTCTTTTGCAGACCAGGTGCACGTCTGCAACTAAACCTGCTCTACATGGTCTCCTTCCAGTCTGGGTTGACTCTGGCTCCCACTCAGCCAATTGAAATGCTTCTAGTAGTCTAAAAACAACACACACCTCTGGACTAGCTTTTATCAACCATCCTGTAACAATGCTCAGCCTTCTTGTGGAAGACAAACACAGCTGAGCGTGTTCAAGTCAGAATGTGTTAGAATTCCCAGATCTTGTCACTACAAAATTTGATGTCAGTGACTAATACTGGGGTGTCTGCAGAACATCCAACTTAGTGCTCACCATTTTCTAAAATCACAAGAATTCCCACACCACTGTAGCTCAGCAGAGAGCTACTACAACTCTTCGCATAACAGCTCTTAACACAGGGTCTCTGACTACCCTATCCTTACTCAGTTTTCAGGAGCTCCTGTGTATGTGGTGTTGTCCCATGGTTCCCCTCAGTGGTTCTGAAATAGTTAAGGTCACAACAGAGCGGTGCTATGTAAAGAAGAAATTTCCCTGTCCTTGCCTAAGTGAATGGCTGGGATTAAACTGACAGCCCACCTTAGTGATGGTGGAATAATTGGTTGTTCAGCTCTGTCCTTGTCAGAGCTCTGACAGTTCTGCAGATGTCCTGCTCAGCTCTCCAAAGGTTAGCCTCAGCTGGAGCTGGTGTTCATTAATCATTCCTTCCTGACAGGACTCAGAGCAGCCCACATCTGCCACTCTGTCCCCCTCAATCCCTGTCGCACCCAGCTTGTGTGTAATCACTGCTGGTTTTCTTAAGAGGATACTTGATAGGGGAATATGCATTTAACTCTGAGACACATGGTGCTGCCTCGGCAAAGGGCTGGTAATATCAATTTGGTATCTTTGTCCGAGACCTTATGGTACCAAACCAGTGAACTGGACGTGTAAGAAGTATACAGCATCACTGCCCTTTTACAGTGTCTGTAATGCCCTCATATAACAAAATTTTCAGTCTAGTATCATACTCATGCTGAAGATGCAAGGACGTGGTATCATAATAACCTTGCATGGCTACATGACAGCTGCAAACTGCACCTCATTTCGAGGGAGCCGGAAAAAATCATCACGCAACTATCTCATTGAGCATTCAGGGAAAGAAAACCTCCAAGGCCGCCTTCTAATCTGGTCTTTTTTTCCAACTGCAGAATCTCTCTAGACTATAATAGTTGCTTCACTGTCTACCTGTGCACACAGCAACTGAAAACTCATGTCACCAGCATGGCTTAAAACCCAGGTGATCCGGATAATTTTCAGAAGTTCACCCATGTGTTTGATTTCTTTGGATTATTCTGACTGCTTTTATCAGAACCAGTAAGACACACCTTTGATTAGTAGGGAGTATAAAAAAATCCAGAAAAAGAGAACTACTACAAAAATTTCCAGCAATTTCAAGTATACACAGCACCTAATGCCCTATGTCCAATGCCAGAAGACCTCCAGCATGCATGATTTGGCAGCATGGGACTTCTCTATTTGAACCACAGAGAAATGAAAGGAGTTGTAAAGAATACAGGCTTAACAGATCAGTTCCTAAAGTTTGTTAGCCATGTAAGTACAGGCTTTGAAAAGAAAAATACAAAGCTGGTTTGTGGTTCTGCAAAGCTCATGCCCTCCCAATACGCTTGCAAACCTAAGTGGGTTCGGAAGCAGAAAGATAAATGGAAAAAAGAACATAGGTAAGGAAGGCAGAGGAATCCCTCCCAGAAAAAACAAAGAATGTAAATCATAGCTACCCTCCCACAGAGGTTCTATGATTTGGGTTGGTTTTTTTTAGTTTAACTACTCATTAATGTGTACCCCAGAAGAAACTACACATCCTACAGTTCGAAAAAAACCACAAATGTATTATTCGAGAATCTTGATTAAATGAAAATAAGCAACGGCACACAGACTGCTAGTGTATTGTAGTTGTAAAGGCTTTATAAGAAATTAAATTATTACCCACTTCACAATCTTATCACAATATTGCTCACTGACTGTCTTAGGGTGTTGCTGTTTGTATGCGTGCATTGCAGGAATCATCATTTCAAATAATTGATCAACTGTCTAGTCCACAAAGTTTAAAAAGGAACAAACAAGGACATTAAGTGATTAGCATTCTTCCTTCAAATTTGCAAATCCTATCTTCACTGCTAAAAAGCCAAATGCCTCAGGCTCCATCCCAGGCACACAGATCCCAACAAGCTTGACAGTAGAAAGAAGGGGCTACAGACACAGATAACTGACATGCTGGGTTAAAGCAATCAACACATTGACCATTAATCACAACCGAAACCTTTACACGTACAGAATGGCAGTGGGCCTGCTCCAGAAGCTAGCAGCATTTCTGAATTTCAAACTGTGGAGTCAACCCACTAATGTAATTTGGTGAACAAAAGCAGTTATAGCTGTGAGTCTTCAGCAAAGTCAAGTAAATTTTGGATTTAGATGACAAGAGAAAAAACTAAGTAATGGACTGCCTTTCGAGTTCCATAAGACTGACTTGGCTAGGGAAAGAAGTAATCAAACCCTGTCTAAAAGAAATACTCATTCATACCCAGAGTCACAGAATCACAGAACAACCTGAGTCAGAAGGGACCCACAAGGATCATCAAGTCCAACACCCATTTAGGCACAGGACAACCCCAAGGTCACACGAGGTGATTGGCACGGTCCAAGTGCCTCAAACTCCACGAGATTTGGAGCCATGACTACCTCCCTGGGGAGCCTGTTCCAATGCTCCACCACTCTCTGGGTAAAAAACTTCTTCCTAACATCCAACTTGAACCTCCCTCGGGACAGCTTCACACCATTCCCCCGTGTCCTCATCAGGTTTTGCTGTTCTCCCAGGGGACATAAAAAACTTCCATTGCTCAGCTGACAATGATACTTTGTGGTGCTGCCTCCAAAGGATATATCACATTTAACAACATCAGAATAACAAGAGAAGTTATAACCACTTCCAGACAACTTCGAATCTCTGCAGGACCAAGAGTGCTTATCCGTCACCAAAAGATGTATGCTCCATAGCTGGATGGCACATTAACATTGCAAAAACTATTAACAGTTCTATTAACCATGTCAACAGCCCCACTGCTAGGGACTACATAAGGACACAAAACATCCTACACTATAATGTGACTAGAAGAGATGAAAAGCAAAACTGAAACGGATGAGGATGAAATCCTTTGCTTTATGAATTATTTTCTCATTATTATCCCTATGCATTCCAGCAGTGCCTAGTGAATAAGTCATTCAAATGCATAACGAAAAGTTAGGCAATGACTGCTGTTTGAGAAAAAATTTGGTACCACAGTAACAGACCTAGCAGAATATGGCTACAACTGCTATCCATAAACATTAAGCAACAGTGAGACTCAAAATCTTCACGATGCTTTATGTGTACATACAACTAGAAGACTTCCTCCTACCAAACGACGTACATACTATCTCTCTGGTTTTCCTTGAACCTACTAGGAGCCACATAAAATGATTAAATGAGTAAGGCGTGTTTTTAAGTCAGCGAGAAATGCATTTCTGCCATGATTTAACAAGGATACTACAGGCTACTGAATTACTTAAGCAGCTGCATTAGATTATCTAGTATTCCAGCACAAAATATTGTCATTTATTTGTGTATTCTCAATGGCAACTACAGAAAATGAGGAACACTATTTCTTGGTTTGAAATTCAGCTGTCTCTGCCTTTCTGCTTCCTGTACTCACACCCCTTCACCTCAGCACATCCTTCACTTACCAGTAAAATGGACTTGCAACACTGATGTATCTGAAGAACACTTTCAGATTCTTACACTACAGAAAAGCAGAAAAATCTTTAAGCTCAATTACTTTTATTACTGTGCTCCCTCTGCTGGTTTTAAAAAGATCGCTGTTAGAGAACATCCTTTTGCAGATCTGCATTGACTTCTGGGCTTACCAACGCATACAAACCAGAAACTGAAAACGTCCCAGTATTTGGATTAAGTTTCTTAAGATTAAGAAGAAGAGAGTTCTGGGTTTGTCCAAGAACTGAGAACAGAGAGCAAGGTGGTGCCTAATGCCTAGCAAAACATGTGCAAACAGTTAGTGAAAAAACAATGTTTGCCTGCATAGGAGCAGAAAACTTGCTCTGCAGAGGACACAGTATTAACACAGTCCAGCATGCAGGAAAGGGACCCCTCTGGCCCTTGGGATATCTGTATAGATGAGTTGTACAGATAAAGACTTCAGAAGGTATTAATAAGTGAAGAAAAGGGAAAACAAGTATCTGCCTGATATGGTGAAGGGCCTTGTAGAGTTGAGTTTTGAATTTCCTCATGGAGGAACTATAGGGACAATACAATACAATATTAAACCTACTGAATATAGGTACTTTTCAACATGAAGTACGTGTGATGCTTGTTGGTCTACAATCTCTGTGTATTCTGAGAAAGTGGGTTCATGCATTGCAATTTATTTGAACAGACAGGACTTGAATTCTCCCAGCTGATGCTTTGGGACATTTGAGGCTAGTATACATGATCCCCAAAATATGTAAGAAACACTTCTGCATGGGGACTCTGATGCTTACCTGTAGCTAGGTGAAAATGGAGGAAAGGGGAGAGCAGTCTGAAACTGGCATTTTTCGCGGGGGGTGAAGCCCCTCATAAAAAGGCTGTTTGTGATATTCCTGTTGTCTGCTTTCTCTAAATGGACTTTAAAACTTTAATTCTATTTACCGGCAAGGAGATAGCTTGTTTGAGCACAGCAAGCTTGCTCATTCTGATTATCCTAATACATCATTCTGCACTGAAATGAGTCTTTGGTCAAGTGTTGTTTATTCTGTGACAGGATGGTGTATGTTTAAAGATGCCAGGTCTTGCCAGTGAATGGAGGCAAGTAACTCTTGTCGCTGTTTAAGGAGGAGTCATACTTGTGTATTTTGTTTTATTTTTACAGACCTACAGCTCTTTTCAGAGGCCATAAGGATTGGGTAAAGGAGAAAATGTAGGTATAGAACATATGAAATGATCCCTTGCCGTTTACTTTTGCATTACAGTGATTTTAACTGTATTACTGGCAATGCCACTGTCTACTTCTTCATAGTGCTGCTGTTCCACAGGCCATACAATGTGCAGAAGTGCAGAGCGGAGAGGGAAGTTTGCTGTAAGATGGGCAAAGACAATCCCCAACACGTTTCTGCCAGCCCTGTATGCTACACTGCCTTCCCAGCACCCTCCTGCCCATGTGGGCTGTTAGAAAGGCCATAGCTGGCTGTAATTGCTGTTGACATTGTTCAGAACCTTGCCTCACTGCCAGAGACAAATCTTCCATTCACGAAGAAGTGCTTGTTAGGCCAGTGCCAGACTCCAAACCCACTTAATTAAACTGGAAAAAAAAAGTAAAAAAAAAAAAAAAAGAAAAAAAAAAGAGAAAGAAACTGCTTCTCCCTGGTGGGAAATTTGCACACAAAGGCCCGGTGTCTGGGCCTGTACACCACTATTGTCTCTCTCAAACAGCCTGACAATAGAACAGCATCTCTCTCCCTCCATCCCTGTCCTTCTAGCCACTGCAAAGGCACTAGTGACCCTCATTAAAAGACCATTTTGTTTTGGAATGTTTTCCCAATGATTCACTTGTTAGTGCTTTTCTCCTCAGCAATCAAGGGCTTGCAAGTGCTGTGGAAGGGCTCTCCAAGGGCTGATTGCTCCAAGAATTTCAGAAGTGTAGCGTAAACAGGTACATGGAAAAAGCCTCTTTTGAGCAGTTATGCAAACACTTCCAATAGGATTCAAAAACCTCCACCCTGAAACTGTCAGGCCTGCCTCTTCTCTTTAATTACCTTCACACACCCCTTTCTGCATACACCTACCAAACAGCACTTGGTCTGATAGCCTGGAAAGCTACGACAGAACACACACTGCAGAGCTACAGAATAGTAGTTAAAAAACAAACCAACCAATCTTCAACAGCCTCTCCCACGCACAGCTTTACAAGTAGCAGACACAGCCACACTACGCATACTGAATTCCAGATGGCACAAGCTATTTCGCAAAGGAGGAGTCAGGAAATGAACACAATACTTATAGATCGAGTTGGCTTTGGCCTAATGTGGCAATTTTTGGTCTTTATCTCAGCTTTCAAACTTACATGATTGTTTATTGTTTAGGGTTTTTTACATCCATTTAAGTGTAAGCCTTTTGAGGCAGTGGCCACAGGTTTGAATATTACACAGAACACAGCAAATTGCCAATATTAATAACACTGCAATAGCATTTCAGAGAAAACTACATGGAAAATATCATTAACTGCAAATGTTGCTTTTCCTCTGCACTTAACATTCCTTTCTGTATGAATAAAACCAATCTATTCTATGCTAAAAAATCATCACTGAATAATTTTTCTATTATATGGTAAAAATGTTCAGAGTAAAATTACTTAATTCCATATGACAGCTAAATTCAGCTGTTCTTATATAATTCTCTACCATAATTGAATACTGATTTACATAAAGCAAAATGTTCATGTGAACATAATAAATTAGTAGGTACAATACTGTCTTATTTTTTGAGATTCTGTAGAATCAATACGAAATTATAACACTAAAATGTTGATAAAAGTTACTTAAGATGGTAAAGCTAGGAGTCAAAGAAAAACATCAAACTGTCCCATGTGCCTATCCTTACAAAAGCCACATAAAAACAAGATAAATATTTTTGTGTTGTTATACCACTTTAGTTGTAATTAAATAAAATATGGAAGTGATATGAGCCTAAATATCTTTAACTATTTTGGAGCTGTATCTGTTGTCCTATAGCTCACAAGATGCTGAACTGAAATCTGCTCTGTTTTACACCTGTGATTTCTCTTGGCATGAAATTGGGCCCTACCAGTGTTATCAGCCTTTAGAACTTCAAAGTGTAGCTCGTTCAGGATCTTACAGATATCCGCGGTAAAGCTCTCCTTTCTTAGCTGACACAGGAAGAGGCAATCCCACAGTGAGCTCTCCTCCTGCAGTGCTGTTTCCCTGACACTTGTCTACAAAGAAAAAGGAGCAGTACTGGAAAATTGTGGGGGAATTATATCCATTGTTGTCTGTTGTGTTTGTACAGATATAAAAGTGGCTGTTCAGATTATCTGAGGTTCTCAGAAGTAGGCAGCTACCAGATTGTGGGTTTTTTTACGCTATAAATATAAAACCAAGGTAATTCCATTTATATATGCTTGCATTAAAAATGTTAATTTTTTTTCCCCAACAAACCAGAAACACATTTTACGGTTGTAGAATATCTGAAATACATTTGACTATTCAACTGTCTACACTTGAAGGTAATGTTCCTTTTTAAAAAAAAAGTTTAAAATAAACTTATCCTGAGGTTACTCATAGATAATAATGCAACAAGTGCTTTTCATGCTTTTGACCTATCATCTTGGCCTTGGTTTATGTCTTACTGTAGAAAACCCTTCAGTTATTCACAAGTAGGAAAACGGTAGTTTTCAAGAGTAAACGTGAGAAACCACCTTCTTTGACTCTAACTGAACTGTTGAAAAAAAAAGATAAAGGAATTGCTTAGTGTACTGCTTTTTATGTAAGCCTTTCCAGCTTTGCATCTGAACAGTTTATTTGATGAAAATCACATTATAAATTTCATCAGGTTAATTTTCAAATTCTCTGAAACTAACTAGAAGACAGAGATAACTTCTACCCAAGCCCAAGGCAGTGTGACTCTAAGATCAGAAATTATTTTTTTGGATGAATATTTGAGATCACTCTTTTGTGACCTGTATAAATCAAGCAAACTTTTCCAAAACCACCACTCTGGAAATGATTTATCATTTCATTTCCTGTACTCCCAGCCAACAAAACTTGCTTTTTACATTTGATGCCATCATTCAAATCACTAATTCTACTTCATTTTTGTTAGAAAATAAGTCCACAAATACAACAAGTTTTGCAGTAATGAGAACTGAGCAGAAAAATAAATGTATTTGCAAACCTATGCTAGGGTCAATTGCTTACCTTACTGCTACTACACTTTAGCACAAGAAACCAGGATTATCCAAAGCTGCCTGAAGTCCTCACTTTTAAGTGACATTCCAATAGACTTTTGACCAGGTCCCAAGGCAGTGTGTAGGTGAGGTATTTACTACATTCTGATCAATGAAAAGACTATTAGTCACACCACTAATTGATTACAATGGCTCCCTCCATAGGGATTTGTAATGTTTGTCACCAGAAGTTTCCAAAATAACAGTTTACAGTAACTGAAAAGTATGCTTTTATTAGATGTCTTGCAAAAGTGTGAAACATCCAGCTCATTTGTGAATTAATATTAATTTTTATTATTGTACGATGTTAAGAGGAAATAGGCTGAAATGCTAGATTCAATCAGGGTCAACTGCTCAAGGTAGAAACTCCACCTTTACATAGACCTTTCGCTTGCCACACACACATCACTGATATTTCAGATATTACAAGCAAGAAACACCATGAAAGTATACTAGGAAACACTAGCAGAGAACAACAAAAACTCAAACCTAAGTACTGCTGCTCTAACAGTTTCAAATACTGTATGATTATATCACTTACCGTGATTTGCCTTTTGTGCGGTTTGGGAATCTCAAATGGCTAATTATGGCATTTCCATGTAGAAATGCCTTCTTACCTATCCACAGTATGCAGGATTCTCACAAATCAGATACGTCGTATCTTAAAAGCGGTTGGCTGGAGGTGATTTCATAAACAAATATGACCGTCTTTAGAAATAAAAGAAAACTCAAACTGTCACATTGCTAATAAAAAGCTTTTGCCCATGGTCCTTAACAATATGATAATTTATTTAAAACAAATACAGTCCTGAAAGTGACCCACTTAAAATTATTAAAAAGATATAGTGTTTATTTTTGCTGTCCATAAAACAGACAAGAGCTTATGAATATGCAAACTAACCAGATGTAATTAACATGATTGGCTCCTACTGAAATACAGTCGTCTGTGTTTAAGGGAGTTGGATGCAAAAACTAATGAGGTCAAGTTAATATGCTTGTGAAGAAAGCATCAGCTGTCAATGCAACTGACAGGAACGCCAGTACTAATCCCCGTTTCTGGGAAAATAATTTAAATTTTCCTCAATAACTGGGAAATCTCAAGAGCACGGAGGCAACCAGCACTGATAAATGTGGGATGATCGACGTGAAAGATGTAAACGCTTGTGTCCATTTATAGTAATGACAAACATGGCATTTAATTAACTAGAAGGTTTTCAAAAAGGGCTATGGGCAATTAGTTGACCATCACAGCACTGGCCTCATGAATCCTGCCCAAGACGCACAGCTCCAGCACATGACCTGCAAATCTCTTACTCCACTAACCTTAAGGAAAACGTAAAATTAACTAAATGTATTATGACATCAGCAATTAAACTAAGCAGTTTTGATCTCTTAGCACAAAAACCGATACCTAGAAACTACTGAATGTTTAAATGTTTACAATTTTCTTTGCTAGTGGTTAAAATCCCTTCAGCCAGACAGAAAAACTAAATTGCAGGAAAGGATATCAAAATTTGTCAGTAAGGAAATTCTGTGAGAAGAGTGCTTAAGTACCAGAAAAGATCACCAAAACCAATGACCTTCAGCGCTGTGTTTAAAAAGACATTAGTGAGGGATAGTTTAAGACATAATTGACCTTCTTGGAGAAAGAGAATGAGTGAGTTGTCCTCGAGCAACCCCTTTCCGTTTTACTTTGATCTGAATGTTGTTTAGGTTCTGTTGAATACTGACGCACACTAAGAACAGGACGCTCTCCACCACCTCCTACACTCTGAAAAGCAGAGAAATCACAACTTCTTTTCATTCTCAAACATGGGAAAGTCAAGGAGTTTATAAGCACTACTATCAGACTATGAAAATATCCTTTTTGTGTGTCCCTTACATGTAAATTCCACAGTCATACCAACACTACCTGCCTCTGCCACTTGTACATAATAACATCTGTCTTGAAGGCCTTTGTAACTCCAGGCTGGAGAAATCCAGCCTTTCTCGCAGATTCCTGTGGTGGAACAGTGACACCCAGTGACAAGTTTTACATTAACCTCCTGTGAGCATCCAGAAAAATCATCATAGAATGGCCAGGTTGGGAGGGATCTTAAAGATCATCTAGTTCCAATCCCCCTGCCATGGGCAGGGATGCCAATCACTAGACCAGGTTGCCAGGGCCACATCCAGCCTGGCCTTGAACACTGCCAGGGATGGNTATCATGAGCCCCAAGTCCTCTACAGGGCTGCTTTCAATGAGTTCCTCACCCAGTCTGGACTCATACCTAGGATTACTCCTACCCAGATGTAGGACCTTACACTTGGACTTACTAAACTCCATTTTATTCTCATGGGCCCACTCTTTGAGTTTATCCAGGTCCCTCTGGATGGCATCCCGCCCTTCTGGCATATCAACCACACCACTCAGCTTCGTGTCATCCGCAAACTTGCTGAGGGTGCACTCCATACCTATGTCCAGGTTGTTAATGAAGATGTTGAAGAGCACAGGTCCCAAGACAGAGCCCTGAGGGACACCACTCGTCACTGCTCTCCACCTGGACAAAGAGCCATTGACCACAACTCTCTGGTTGCGTCCTTCCTTATCCACCAAACGGTCCACCCATCAAATCCATATCTCTCCAGTTTTGAGATAAGGATGTACTCACTCATCTGTTTAAAGGTAAAAGGCAGGATTAGTTTATCTATCAGTCACACGTTTCCTTAGCATGTTCCTTGTGAAGGCCTGTGCAGAAGCTCAGCCTGGAAAGCAAGGGCTCTGCTGCATCCTTTGCATGAAAAAGGCCTTCCATTTCAGAACTGATTTAAGCAGATATTGTCTTACTTGAAATTACTGATTAGGTAATTTGGACTAACCATCTTAAACCTCTAAGGTCACTTGCAGCCTCTAATTTATCTTGAATGACTGGGCACCAAAGTAAAAAAGTTAACCAAGTGTAACTACTCATTCTCCTGAAATTCCAACAAGCGAGAGTTAATTTAGGTACACCTTTAGAGGCAGGTGTATGCCTTTGTCTCTTAAACTTTGTGTGACTGCATTATAGGAAGATGCCCATTGGCTGCGGTTAACCAACCAGGTGGAAAGGGAGATGAGATTTGGTTAGGCCACCTTTTCTAGGCCCTTCTCCGAATGGAGCGAGCAGCACTCTCCTTAAATAAGGCTACTTGGTCATTCAGGATGCTGCCGAAAGAGACTGTCATCTCCGGGTCAGTCTCTAGCGACCAATGTCCTGAACCACCTGCATGTGGGGTTGGGTCTGTAGCTACCGGTGCATCTTAACACCTGCTGTTTCAACCCTCGCCCGTCGCTACAGGGCTTTACAAAGTGGATATCACCCTCGAGCCTGCACTATGGATTTATTAGGTGAGACACAGTATGCGCAGAGCTGGACCCACCCTTTAATCCTAAGGTTCATCTGTCAGGGCCTAGCAAGCTCGGACGCAGACAGCGAAGTCCTTAGGACATAGGTTTAATAAGAGTGTCCTTCTCTTAGATGGAAGGCCTTACAGGGCTAAACGAGCTCCATCTGCCTGGGTTTGGAATTAGAGTTGTCCTTCTCCTAGGATGACTGCCAGAAGGCTAGTGAGCACATCCTCCCCATAGACATATACTATCTAACCTTTCGGTTTAGACCTGTCTGGCATGGGAAACCCCACTGAAGGCACATACCATCGCCAGCATAGCTCACAACCTCATAAGGGTACACAGGCTACTTTCCCCACTCAAAACAGTTAGGACAAGCCTTTCACTCCCTAATAATTGCAAGGCAAAGGAACAGCCAAAGCAACAACAGCTGCTAGAACATTATTTTTAAGCTGATATTAGTGAAAATTCAATTAATGTAGTACTCAAAGAAAATATGACAGATGGAGGGAATATGCCAGACAAGTACTGATATTACACAGGTTAGGAAGAACAGAAAGTTCAAAGCCACGGATGGTTAAAATACAGAGATCTGAATCTCTGTATCTGTCTCTATTGTTTGGCAAAGACTGCAACAGAAAGGCTGTAGAGTCTGCATCTTAGAAATACTCAAAACCTGACTCAGCACTGGGCAGCCTTCTAGAACGTGACACTGATAGTAAACATTTCTCATGAGGATGCAGAGCTAGCTTCTAGGCTTAAAGGAAAATGCCACCGGTGCTTTTCAGCTGCTGGTGGTAAAAAGGACAGTCGCAGAGCAACAGAACAGAAATTAGCTCTAATTCAGATAGGGATGACTGGGAAGAATTAGACAAAGACCAGTCCACGGAAAGAACTTGTCTCTGCTAATAAAACATGAAGGCATCTGGAGCATGGGTCAATTTCTCAAAAATGGGCCAAGAGTTTGACAAAGCAGTGTCACCAAGCCAAGAGCTCCAAGGAGTTTGGCACTATATCGACATACCCAGGGGCAGAGAGATTGCAGACACCCTGGCAGTGAACTCAGAAATGAAACTGAATGAAACATGGAGTAAAGCCTAAAGCACTGCCCTCCACAGGGCGGGCACATAACTGGCATGTAAAAGTATCCATCGTAGATGAAGTAAGTAGTCACAAGATGAATCAGGCAAAATCATATGGCTCCAGAAAGCATGATTTGCATGAATAAAACAAAATTATTGCATGCTTTGGAAATGAAAGACCTTCTTATTACAGTGCAAAAGATAATTATAGTTACTGGAGATGTTTGCTATTTACTCATAATAAGCACCTCAATGCAGCATAATTAAAATGACTACCAGCTCATTGCTGTTGACATGCATTAGTAAGGACTGTTTCCAAGTCTGTGAACCCTTTTAAAAGAAGAGCAGAGCTTAAACGCACACACAGGCTACCCTCCTGCAAGCCAGAAATGACAAACTCACACAGGGTTTCCACTCATACAATGAGATGGATGCCTCTTTGCTGATGTTCCAGAATACAGAAAGCAGTCATTGACCCAGTGGCCAAACAATATTTCAAGACCATACTTGGTGACATGGCAGTGGTGGCAGCAGCTGTAAGCCTCTACTACCACCAGTCACCCACAGCAGGGAAGCACAGCACCAACAGAAACAGACAAGCTCAGGTATTCCAACAACAGTGATGTTGGCAGCACAAAAGGTTTGATGCCCAAACATTCAAGATCTCGGAGAGGAGGAAACTCTTATTAGGCACTACCTGCTAAAATGTCATTCTGTTTAGGTGCTCTGATGATTTTCCTGGCCTTACTAAGTACAAGGCTTTCACAATTATTTGGACCACAGAAGCCAAGAACACACATCAAGTTTAATTCTTTAATCATGGTCATAACAGTTACCCACTTGAGATTCCGAGATGAAAGTAAAATGAACAGACCATCCTTTTCCCTAGACTACAAGGATTCCTTATCTGCAGTAAGTCCAATATGAATTTTCTCCCTCTCTCTTTTCTCTCTGTATATTAAATAAAATCATAAATCCCTACAGACATATATACTGGGAGTTCTGCACAGACTCAACACTGGAAATCACGAAGAATCTGAGTTGTATGGCAGCTGCCAAACCACATTCAGTTTGCTAAGTCTATGGAACACACTAAAATCTGCTCATCACACAATGAAAGTGACACTTAATAGGTTAACTTTAGAAAAGTGTTAAGACACTATCAGTTGTCTCCATCATCCCATTTCCTAAATGAATAACTTCATAGATCGCCACTTCTCCCTCATATGTCTACTACTTTCTTTTTGTTACTCTCTCCTTGTACTGCAATTCTGCCTTTCATCTATATTCTCTAAATTCCTCTGGCCTTCTC
The DNA here is from genome assembly GCA_013396975.1 of Bucco capensis. Lineage (NCBI taxonomy): Eukaryota > Metazoa > Chordata > Aves > Piciformes > Bucconidae > Bucco > Bucco capensis. Next base: position 407,380 of record VWZO01015257.1, read on the forward strand.
CCAGGGCATATGCAGAAATAAACCAACCCTGTTGGAACTGGAGTTCTGCCAAATCTAAAATCACTGACACTTAAAGGAATTCCAATTGTCCTCGAATCAGAGTGAAAAGAATCTCTAATGATGGCTTATTTTTAGTTCTTCTTAAGTGGAAGACTCTAATGACTTACCCGGATTTGTTGGGGGAGTAAGGCAGATCTAGGTTTGCACAGATTCCTTCATGAATATTTCTCACTACATACTGGATGCCATTATTCTACTGAGAATCAATTAGCCCAAATGTTGTGACAGTTACAGGAAAACCATATTTTTAAAAGCTCAAGCAATCTTCACAGAAATGCTGAAAACTTCAAACCTAATCAGGTAGTGAAAGAAAATCTATTTGATGAGAAAGAAATACATTTGATTTGAAGAGTTTTCTAGAAGAAAACATAAGCTTTTCACTCCTAGATGTATCCTGCTAATTTAAAGGAGCACAACTGAACGTATAAGCAAGAAAAATGCAGCAAAAGGAGGATTTACTCTATTTTCTGTTTCATTTAATTCATCTTTAGACATTTCACCAGGAAGTCTCAATACGCAATGCCATTTAATACAACAGATGCTGAACAATCATTTTTTTTCCACAGGCTGTAGCATCACAAATTCACCACGTCTGATGCAATTTCATTAGCAAACACTCCCCACCCCCCATCTCTTTTCAATATTGGAAGAAACACAGCAACCTGGGAGATGGTTTACAAGGCAAAAGTCATATTCTGTTGCTGTAACACACGTTCTTACACAAACTGTTCTGAGAACCAGACAGACTCACTACCATACACATTGGATGCTCATGGCCCAAAGCAATAAAAAGACCAAGTGTGAAGACACCCCTCTCGTATAAACGTATTTCCCCTTGTCACGAGGGGAACTGAGGATAGGTACATGAGGAGAGACAAGTGCAAAGGACAGGGGAAACAGAGAACAAAGCCTGATCAGGGATACCACATGATAATATCAACTGATTAAAACTGGTAACTGATTAGAAAGCAACAGAAGTCAGAACCAGTAAGAATATTTTTAAAGCTTTTTCCTCTATTTTTCCCCCCCCACAATGTCTTTTCTCATTGTGTTATTACCATAAATAATAACAAAAACTGTAGACCATAAAGTTGTTCACTGTTAAAAATGGAAAAGTTTCACTATTTTGTCCTCTGACTTCCTAAGAGATAACAACAGCAACTGTTAGCCTTATCTTTTTCAGCCCAAACACAATGGCCAGATTTCCTTCTCAGTAAGAAATTTCACAAAGCAAAAAATCTGCCTTGTGGATCACATCAGTGGCCTCTGTAAAGCCATTTGTTGTGACATACGGCTACATGCATGACATGCCAAGCCCTGCCCCATGCTATTACTTATTGCTGCAGTACAGTACCAAAAACAGTAGCATGAGAAAATGCAGGGCAGAATTTATGCTTGGAGATACAAGCAGTCCCTGGAACATGCAGAGTAATCAATCTCATGCTGAACTGGAGAAAAGGGCTCTGTTACAGCACACTGCTCACTGGAAACAGAGCAGATAGCAAGTAATCAACGTAGGAAAAGCACAAATGGATTTGAAAACACTCTGGAAAAACTCTTTCTGCGTACAACAGCAAACCCTTTGGTAACCAAATGCATGGGAAGATTTTAATTTTCAATAATTTTCAGGAAATTCATTACTTTATTAAAATGAGATCACATTAAGGGTGGTACAAATAAAACTTTCATCGCCAATAGCTTAGACAAACCACCCGCTCTGTGTCAATAGTGTTACTAATATTATTAAACAATAAAAATATATTTGGTGAAAAACAACTCAAAATGTCCTCCAGATACATTGCAAAATTCAAAAATCCAGTTAAATCTAGGCAAACACACTTTTTCTCAGAGGCTTAAAAAGTTGTTTTTCCTGTGGAAAGTTTGCAAAACTAGTGTAATTTATTGTGTTCCTTTAAGTCTTTGCTGTCTAAATAGGTGTTACAATTTAAAGCAAATATGAATAACTAAATCACTGGAAAAATACCCTCCAACCATGAAGAATAAATATTCAACATTCTCACCTTATCTTATATTCGCTGTAGTTCTGTTTCTCCACTGCATATTAAGTGGGCCCCGTCACATGAAACTAATATCGTGTTAGCTCTGAAGAAAAAGAAAAAAAAAAAAGGAAAGTTGTCACTGAACTAGAAGGTGCTAACTGCAGAACGGAAGTCATCTTCAATAGGGTAATTCCAGGCTTACATACCAAATTCTCTTCAGATTTTGGAAAAAAGAAAAGGCTAAGTGACTCACTTCCCATAGATTACTGTGCAGTTCAAGTACCATTTGCTGACAGTTGAGGCAACCATCAGTAAGTGTTTTGAGAGCCCTGACATTAACAGTGCATCACAACGCAGCAGATAGAGACACATGCAACACCTTCTAGAATTTTCTCAGAGTTTTCGTCAACAATGCATTTTGTCCCTCAGCCTTTAAATACAAGTTGCATTGTCTTTCTCAGGTATAAGATCCCTTGGAAAAGACCTGATAACCAAAAGAACAAAAGATGGCACTGAAAGGCAGGGGGAAAAGGGAAAGCAGAACACCTAGTGGAAAAAAAATCATACAAGAGAATGACTAAAAAAAATAAAAAAGGCTGCAGGAAGAATAAGTGCTATTAGCTATTCCAGGAGAGAAAGCTCAAACAAAATAACAAAAGGAAAGACTATGCTTAACATCTGTGTAAAAGCACTCTCCTTCCCTGAAGTAGTCTCTAATTCACATTTAAGTAGAAAGATGATTTGACATCACAGTATTAACAGCAGCTATTGTAACAACCAACCAAAAAGAATCACAGCAACTTCATTATTCATAGTTGCAATGGGACACAGATCTTGGCATGGGAATGTCAGGGTGATTGCTAAACAGTGTCTGGAATAATAAAATTCACAGGCACCTGACATGAGTTTTAAAAGAATGAGGTCTTAAAACACTACCAATACACTCCAGCAACCCAGAAATGCTTCTCCAACTGTAAAAAAAAAACCAAAACAAACAAACACATTAAAAAATTGTCAAGTTGTTCATTAATCACCTCATGGAGGGAGCTGAAATTCCCTGGAAACAGAAACGACAACTATGAGGAAAAGATGAAGTAAAAGTAAAGAATAAATTGCAAACGCAAGGAAAACACACACTACTACCAGTTGATCTAAAACCTAGAGTCCAAAGTTACACAATATTCTGGCAAAAAATTAGACTTTTTTTAGAAAGATATGATGAAAAAAGCAACATGAAAAAGACCAGCTCATATGCCATATCATCAAATATCACAGGAATATCAACGTGCATATAACATTTATGAAAAAATGAGAAGAAACAATAAGCATCTCAAGGAAAGAAACAAGCATAGCCAGAGAATTTTTTTTAAAAGTCTTAAGTGACTTATTTGTAAAACTTCCAGCATAAGACCACTTTGAAGATGACAACTAAGCAGATACACTCCGTACTCACAGTTATCTAATCTGCCCAGTGGGGTAAAGACGGCAAGCTGTAATTCACAGAGATTATTTTTTTTCCCTGCCAAATATTCCTATCACATCTAATGTGAAAGTAGTTTACATTTAAACTGATATATTTAAAGGAAAGGGTTTTTTAGGTTGATTTGTTTGTTTGGATTTAGTTTTTTTGGGGGGGGGGGGGGGTTGTTGTTTTTTGTTTGTTTGTTTTGTTTAAGTGCAAGAGGTTTGCACAATGATCCAATCTTATCACTGGCACCAAACACATCCTAGCCAGACACCTGAAAAGAAATAGGTGAAACTCAGTGGAGTTATGACGGTCACTAGATCCGAGTGTGAACGGCTACTGCAGACTTCAGGAAGTGTCTGTCACAACTCATCTATTTTGATGTCCATTATGAAACCCTCCTGGGGTTAAATAATACACAAATACAAGACAGTTTCACCTCCACTGGAAGGGTTTTAAAAATGAAATGAGACATGTTTTTGAGGCAAAAATCTTCTGCAGTTAAATCCCCAGTTCTGCACGTATTCCTATAGAATCTGTGGCCAAAGAAACCTCCTCTAAACCATTTCCCATCACCTCCTCTGACCTGTCAACTTCAATTGGCTTTTCCTGTAGCACTACTTGTCCTATACTGAGAGGATAACAAAACACACAGCTCAACTTACCCCTCTAGATTTATAACTGCAATCTAAAATTCTATATTTATTCTGCGTGCTTAAATGTCTAAACTGTTTCAACATAGAGTATTCACTGCTGCATTCTCAACTCCTGTACTTTATCTTCATCATTTGTCTCTTCTCTCACAGACCTGTGGTACAGAAACGTTAGCTGGAAAAGCATCTTGCTAGTTTGACATATAAAGCTGTCAGAAAAAAAAAAAAAAGAAGTCCATGAGGCTATACAGCCACTATGCAAAGGCCTGGATGAAAAGAACTTTAAAAATATAGCTAAATGCAAATACAGTAGATCAAAAAGAGAAATATTCAAAAGCCAACTCCAACTCTCAGAGAAAATTGTCCTCATTTGTCTGCAGCTTATGAGGAATTGCCACCAACCTTGAGCAAATGGCATATTAAGCCTCATGTAGGAGAAAGGGCCAAAACGCACCAGTTGTAGATTCCCAGCCAAATGCTTTCATTCCCCAGCTAAGATAACATGATTTCCTTTACCCCCACCATTATCTGCCATTCCCCAAAGAGAAACGACTCTTGACTGGGAGAGACAGCACCCTAATAGACTGTAAGATTTCTGCTGGATGCTTTAACTGAGGAAATAGTCTGAGTTTTTCATTTGATTTATAATGGGAATAGGAGTCTTAATTTTGGATTCTTACTACATCACTAATTTCTAATTTACTTTTGTATAACAACTGTGACAAAGATCCTTCTGTCCTCTATAAGTCGAAAGAAAAATTAAAACCTTGTTTCTCAAAGGGCTTCCATCATTGCTTCCACCCAAATTATCAATTCTACCTTAGGCTTGCATCACTCATTTTGCCCTTTTTCTCCCTCCTCCTTTTTTTCCTTCCTCCCCTACCCCCACACACTTTTTTTCCCTTTCCTTCATTTTTGTTACAAATAAGAAATTAGCTTCATACTCGGAGCAACTTGTCCACAACCTGCTCTGCCTTCTATGAAGTTGTCAGACAAGCTGTATGGTAAACCCTCTGATCTGGCAAGCAGTATTTCTGAAGAAAAACATCGTACTCTTCACAGAAACTAAAAAAAAAAAAATTTCATTGTGCAATTATCTGGTTTGATGAACATTTCAAACATTAATGACCAGCACTAAGAAAAAGGAAGAAAGGAGATTTCAAAACTTCAGCAGCTTGGAAATAGAAGCATCAGAAGCCAGAAAACAGATGGTGAGTTCATAAGGAACGTGTCTTCATGAGCCATACGATGGCTCCGCTACTGTACTCGTCAACAGATTCCTGTTACTATTTATCCCAGTATCAACACTGATGGTCAAACAACAACAACAGAACTTCAAATGTATAGATTCAAAGAACAGATCTGCAGCCAAACGTCAGCACAGGAAAAACGGACCCTCAAAATTACTCTGATAAAATGACTTGTACCGAAATACCAATACTAAACTGAATGCTATGCATTAGAAAACTGCATTAAATCAGTAAGTAAGGATTTTTTTTAATCTCACTAAGAAGAACAAAGTTCTTTCAGGTAATACCTATGTTTAGATTACCTAGCAGAAGTTGGGTTATGGCAACTGACTGTCGGAACATTTAAAGCGTCTTGATGGATCAGACATGTTATACACAGAGTCTGAATTTCTCCTATTTTGAAAAAAAGGAGGACCAATATATTCAGAACCAGCTCACATCCTATTCACTTAATATATGCTGGACTTGGGAAGGAGTAACACAGATGCAGCAGTGGTAAATATTAAAAGTAGAGAAGCAGTGGAAAAAAACATTAGCCGAAGCACAGAAAACAGAAGGGAAGCAAAGGTGACTAAAACTGAAGGAAAATGGGATTGTATGCTGGATGCAGTCATTGCAGCAGGGACATAAGTGACATAAATGATAAAAGGACACATGCAAAAGGAGAGGTACAACGGGAAATCATGAGATAGTAGGTCATGCTGAACAAATCTGATTAACTTCTGTGAAAAATTCGCAATAAGAACTGATGGGACAGACTAACAGACATAATGTATTTCGACTTCAAGATGGCTTGTAATACTTCACAGCAGAAAAAGCTAGGGCAGAAGGTCAGTAAATACAGTGCAGATAAACACGGAAATTCTGAACTGAATTCAAAACAAGGTCAGTAAAGAAGAGGCAGATAGGTAAAGAACAGATAGAACACTGACAGCTGTGCAAATGGCTGTTTGACGCCCCCTCTTTTCTTAGACTTACTTGGTGCCAAAACCAGGACATAGCTATAGAACTAATTCTTTACAACAATATTTTAAGCCCCTTGATTCATAATCTAATATGATTTCTGAGGACCAGGGAAAATGAAAGCTAAGAAAATGCCGTACAACATTATAAAGAAGTTACTGTGCCACTACCATCTCCTGGAAGTACAGCAGGGCTGGGGAGCAGGCAAGAGAGGAAGCTGAAAGTAGGAGACAGACTCTGATGTTCTGTCAGTCACAGTACAAAGGTGATAACTGTCAGGTAATCTTTCTTTTGGGTCTGAAATAAGCCAACAAGAGATCACTTCTTATCACTAGTGACCCTCTGAGTCAAACAGAACACATGAACAGTCCCCAGTGAGAAAAAGGAGAAAGGAGAAATCAGAAACCATTTACCATAGCCAAGCAAATTCCTTTCAGAGAAAGGAAATTCCTTGCAAGTTAAACTTGAGCACTAATACATGGACTCAGACCCCTCAGAGAGCTTAGGACATTCTTTTTCTTGTCCTTTAATGCATAAGCTATAGGAATTTAATTATGCTGTTTCCATCACCTCAGAACATTCAAGTATGTCAAGCCTGTTGCTTCCAGCATCATAGGGAACAGGCAATATCCTCAGACGATTACTGTGCTTCCTGACCCCTTGTCAGAGCAAATCAAAAAGCAGCTTTAAACCAGACAGTCACGTAGAAATGGCCCAGCCTGTTGTCATGTGTGCACTCTCAACATCTCCACTGTTGATAGCATGAAACTACATAAGTAACAGAAAGAACTGTACGCAGCAGAGTTGCATATAAATAAACCCAGACTTATGAGACCCTCTTTCTATAACCCTGAGCCTTGCTGTCTTTGCAAATTTTCAGTCCCAGCCTCAGCCTCTCTAGACTGTCAAACATCTACTGTTCAAAGTTGAACCCATCCTGCAAATACGTCCAATGTCTGGAAGGAACAATACCGACATTTTGAAGTTAGATTACAGCAATTTCAGTCATTCTGAGACTCGGCAGTCAACATCTTGTCTAACGTTCAGAGCTACTGTTAATTAGCAGCGCACATTAACTCCTCAACAACTTGTCCTCTGTTTGAGGTTGAGTTGAAGGTAGAGGTCCAAAGAAAAGATATGGCAGCCACACAAGATTCCTTGACTTACAGTCGTCTAAAAGTATGGATCACATATAATTTATTTAGGTAAGGCCCAAGTGACTTACTGCAAAGCTCTTCCAGATAGCACAAACTGATGAATAGGCTCACTTTCAGGCTAGCCCGATTAGCAAAACTGAAATGTTTACACCAGATCAGCCTCTTGCCTAGGTGTGATTTGTACACTTTACAGAGCTTTCCACAGCCATACAAGCTCTTTCAACTTCTTTTTCTAGAACGCTCATGACAGTATTTCTCAATTGTCATAAACTCTGTCTCTTAGTAAGCCCATTAATCTTATTGTCAATAAAGACAATCAAGTCACTTTTCTTGGGCGGCTTTTCCCACCATAACCCAGATTTGAGTTTCGCTTCCCAAAGCTAGGTGCCTGTTAGGCCCCAGGCTTCACAGGCGCAAGGGCTTAGAAGCGAAACCCTGCATGTTGATTTGATAGACTCTACTGTATAATCATATACAGGCTGGATGCAGCAACAGGGGGTACAGAATCAATCTTAATTTTCCACATAATTCAATCTGCAAATTAAATTAAAAAAAAAGGTGTGCAGATAAAGTTACTTCATTTCACAAACATCTTTCAGTCGTCTTTTTCAATCTCTTGTAATGATTCTGCATTATTAAAAAGCTTAAATTTGCACTACTACACTCTCTCCTCACCAGAGTCTTAATCTTGCCCCTGGTTGTTTCCCTGTTGGCTGCAAGGATGGCCAAGTAATGCCTCCAGAGTATAAGCGGCTTCTGCTCTACCCAGCTCTGACAGCTGTGTACGTTGTCTAGCTCCATTCTCCCTGAAAGCTGCTACTGTCACTTCTGCAATAAGTCTCCACCAGCCAAAGGACCAAATATGCCAATTACAATCCTGAGCTGTGGTGAACTTGCTTGTAGCAATGTAAGAAAAAGAAAGGACGTGTTTTAGAAAAGCAAACACATTAGCCTTTCACCCTGGAATGCACAAATAACTATAATATGAAATGCATTTTTGAGTGTCTGCAGTTGCCCAAGTCATAATTGGGAAATTCTTTGGTAATGCCCTTGCTTCCTCTGTTTTTAGCAGAAAAGAGATGTATACAAGTTCAAAGTTTTCCTTTCTATTCTGCTTCGTGTTTCTCCTCTACTGCAAGTTCTTGGGCACATAGTCAGGGTTTACCAGAGATCAGCACTGCTAACGTACTGCCAACACTAGCTCAGCATTACAAATTCCTGCAAGACCAAAGGATGTTATTAAGCTGACAACACAGTAACCCTATTTTTTACAATAATAAGCAGCAGTGTCAAGGATCTATATATTTGACAGTTTTTTCTGTTCCTAACACCTTCCTAGCTCAACATGTTTCAACTGGACCTGTAATCACTTTCAAAAGTAACATGGCACTGCATCTTTTGTACTTCAATCACAAGGTATCTGATACTTCACTGCAGTAAGGGACAATCTGATTTAAAAACTCAGCAATAAGAATATAAAAGGGTAATAGTTTGAACTACTGAAGTTGTGCTCAAGTGCAATATTATGCTCTACCATCTCCAGTGTCTATGCTAATGTTTTTTGGATAGCATGCTGCTGAAGTAGAGATTCTTTACTGTGCATATGAGAAGCAGTGAGATGTTTAACCACGTAACTTTAGATGCCTAACGTTGGACCTCTGATTCCCTCAAAAGTCAGAAGTGCTCCAGAAGATATGTAGTGGTAATGATCAGTCTGGAGGTCGTAACTCCCAGGGCTCCTACCCCTTATTTGTATGGATCACAAGCCTATTCATAAATGAGAATTTTCTTGGCCCCCATTTATGGGAGGAGAGGGGAAGGGATGGGAGGAGAAAAAAGCCCCGCCACAACATCTGCCAGCACGTCCTCGAACCTGATGTAAACTCAGCAATGTTGCACTACTGCTTTAGTTCGAATGAACTGAGACCCAAGCATCCCTGAGCTCTGTGTTTGTTACACAGCACCACCTCCAGGAGCTTTTGATAACGACAGGGAAGGGGAAACGCTAAGTCCCTGCTGCTGAAGTAGTTCAGAAACACTCAGCTAGGGACAGCACATTTTGAAAAGGCTTACAATCGTCCGCTGAACTTTCATATCTATATTTGACAAGACATACAGACAGCTTTTTCTTCATGACACTTGTCACACAAATTGCTAACACAAAGTAGTCTTTGCTTCCTTACAAGACAAAGAATGCTACAGCTAATCTCTACATGTGATGATGACGTGCAAAAACAAATACTTGAGGTGAATATACCAGAATCCTTAGGGTAATATACAGATTAGGTGCTCAAAGATTTCCATTAAGTGGAAATAGTATAAAACAACACATAAAATACAAAAAGGTGAGATTTTTGACTGAATTTCCATCACTTTAAACATGCAGAGTTTCCCAGTTCTGTTGTGTCAATATTTATATGAAGTAAGCACACAAAATTATTTCAGTAGTAAAATTTCTCTCCTCCCTAGCTAATAGTGCAGATCAGTACATATTTTTAAAGAAATGTACTGCTTGGGTTAAAAGTGCCAAATGTATCACTCATTCCTAAAAGATTATAGATCTTTCTCATTAATAGCTAGACTGCAATTAAAATATCATGGCACTTTTGCAGAGAACCATAAAATAGACCAATTATACAATTTTATGTTGGACATAATGGGGTCTACAGCATAGATAAAAAAGGCTTCAGCCATGAGCTAAATCATTTGGTAAGGAAGGAGGGGAAAAGGAGAGCTAGATGAGCAGAAGATGAAGAACTGACAGATTTAAGATAAGGACACCTTGGAAATAAACTGTTTATCAAGTACCTTACGAGAAGTGCAAACAAATTCAGAGTTAATTAAACCTTTCTTATGCTCTCCATTACATGATCATAAAATTCTTCCAAGCCTTAGCACGATGCACTTAAATAAACTTAAAGGCAACAAAAAATAAATCCCGATTAAAGATACCATTTGCAAGTCATTTCACAAATATAAAGGCAGACCACTTAACTAAATTACAAAAAAAGTAAAAAAATGCCATTGTCCAAACACACACATCTCAATATGACTAACTAGCACAGCAAAGAGATTGTGCTTGCAGTAAAAGGCACACTGATAAGCAGATATACACAAATGCAGCAAAAAGAAACAGGGAAAGGGTGAGATCTCAACTGCAATTCTTATTCAATCTGATGAGGAATAGACCCTGTGCTTTAGGTCACGCACGCATCTCATTTTCCTTCTCTCTAGTATACACTTCAACTCGGTGGCTCGTCTTTCATTGTGGCTTCTCTCTATTTAAGCTCCGCTTTGCTGCCTCTTTCCTTCCTGTCAGGAGCTTGCTAGCAAGTGATCTATCGCCTCCTAAACATTTGACATTAGTCAGGCAGATGTGCATTTCTTCTCTGCCCTCACTGTACTTTCTGCTCCTGGCTCTCACTCACTGCCCAAAACCTACAAGCACCTTTAGTACTGCCTCTTGCACTAGCTCTGGTTTTGCTTCTTTCTGTCCTCAAAAGCTGTAGCTGTGTACTATCTACTTTGCATGACCTGTTTCCCCACCAGTGGCTTGTTCCAGGCTACGCTTTCCCTGACATTCCCAAGGAGTTACACGAGTACAGGGATCTTAGCAGCCGCTTTACTAGAAATATACTTGCTTCTGCAAAGCAATGATCTGCAAATCTGATCTCAAGTCTATATACGATGCCGTGAGTGTGCCACTGTATCTCATACTTTGTCATCTCTACTTCACAGTAATAGTAATATTTCTTTCATTCACTATTTTTTTAATGCAGTGATAGGCTGAGTCTTAACAAAAGCAAAGAATCTGTAGAATTTTTCCTGGATAGTTTTTGAAGTCAGAAGATTCTGTTTCAAGGGACTACTGCCACTGGAGGTCACTATCTCCCGGAGCAAGAAAAGAATACGGTCCAAAATGCCAAACAAATCCATTTCTATGAAGATAAAGTATTCCCAGGCATTGTGGCCAATAGATAGGTGTATAGCCAAAGAATAGTCTGCTCAGCATAGCCAATATTGACCTTGGAGGATTTAGGTGTAGGTGCATTTTACACAGACCCTCTGCAAGATCCCACTAGGGAGATTATGTCCACCCCTCAGCGTGACTCGCTGCCTAGGTAAGCGTGATGTGAAAAACCAAATGCCTTGAATACAGCTACTTACTTATTTATTAGTAAGGGCTTGAGTTAGTGTAACCTAACCTGCGCAGTAGGAGAGCCAGGATATTAGGCTACACACAACTGCACTTTTATAAAAACGCTTAGTGTGTCTATAATCATCACAACTTATATTGAGCTATGTTCTCATTGAGACAAAACAAAATAATACTAAGAACTGAATTCTTTTTACAAGCTTCATTAAGTAATATACAGAAGTTGAGGCAAGAATTCTTAACATGTGTATTATTGCTACTAAAAGAGTAACTGCTTTCAACTTCTAGTAGACTGGCAAAGAAAGCACCTATCCAAATTATAAGAATCGTATAGAATGCTACCGAAAGAAAACTGCAGATGAATCTTCATGGTTTCAACACCAAACTATGCATACTAACAAGAATTCAGATCACAGAATACTAGGGAAAAACAAAGGAATCTTATTTCTAGAAAAATAAAAAAGGCCATTCAAGAGAAGTAAGTACAAACACCAAAAAAAGTGCCAAACCCAGCTAGGGAACTAACAGACCGTGCCCCAAGTTCTTTGCCATTGAAGTAATGTTTGAAACAGATCTCTAAGTACTGTTAGATACTGGATATTTATTTTCAATTTCCAGTAGCAGTTCTGTCAGACACTGCAAGATCTCCCTGTCTACATAATCTTCAAACATATCTGAGTGAAAGCGCAAACAGAAATCTGAAAGCGGTGATTGCTTCCTTTGTGGGGGATACGGTTACCCACCGAGACAGGAACCTATATGAATTCCAATTTGCAATCACTTCCACTATTTATGAGGTCACTGGACTTACTCCTGCTGAGCTCAATTTAGCAAGAGCTTTGGCTAGATCAGTGCAGAGACTATTACAACTTGGTGACATCCAAACTGCCACAGATAGGTAACTCAAAACTATATACATTTCAGCAGACAGATTTTAAAAACTAAGATGTAAATAGAAATTAAATAATGGCCTTAAGGACACCATTAATTATGGGTCGACAATAAAGGGAAGTAGCTTATGCACCAAGGCTGGCATACTGAGGTCAACAAGAACTTCAGACGTCATGAAAGGCCTCAGTTTAGAACAAAACAAACCAATCCGCAAAACAGCAACAAAACCCCCATCTCTCATTTCCATCATAGAAAGAAACATTTCCACCCCCCACCCCCCATCTTCCCAATGCACTGAGCACCATCTCATGACATGACTTGAATGGGATTCATGTTTCAGTCATGTTTCCTTAGGACTGTCTAATGATCTCTGAAATCAGGAGAAAGTCAAGAGTTATAAATACAGAATGTATCTGTTCTCAAAGGTTGTTTCTCTTCAGTTTGTGCATATCTAAACAAACCTAACAGAAAGTATCTATGTTTTTCATCTCCTTCCTTATAATTTACCTTTTTTTTTGGCATCCTATATATCAAATCAGGCACAGTCTGAAAATCACTTGG
>VWZO01015267.1:0-28231 GCA_013396975.1 Bucco capensis
GACAAGCTGGAGAGGTGGGCCCAGTTGAACCATTCTATGATTCTATGTGCCACATCCAGCTGTGCCCCTGCCTCGTGCTTCCTTCAGGATAAATTAAGTGCAAACCACAGGCACCCTCCCAGGTGTGTTTGAGAGCCCTCAAAGATGTCCCTTACCTTCTACCAGGGCCACACAGTGTGGAAAGTAGAATCATAGAATCATAGAATGGTTAAGGTTGGAAGGGACCTCNTTTCTGTATTGAAATGACAGCATTACTGACCTAGAACCAGCAGGACCCTCCAGCCCTCTCTGCAGGGCAGAGCAAGAGTGTCCCTCAAGATAGGAAAGTCCAAGGAGGACTGCATGGGGAGCAGCCACATCTCAGGGCCCCCTGCCCATCAGCAGCACTGTCTGGGGCTGTGCCAGGAGGCAGACAGCTTACACCTCCTCCACCACCACTCCTTCTCAGCCCCAGGCTCCTGGGGCCAGAAGCTGGCCAGGCTCTGCCCTCCCACCCCCTTCTCAGGCTGACTCTCACCTTGCTGGCTTGCAGCAGCCCCCACCAGCTCCTCAGGGAAAACATCCTGCTTCTTCTCCACAAACCCATCACACTGATATTCCACCTGGCAGGAGACAAGGCAAACACCAGCATCAGCCTGCAGCTTCCTGGACCAGTTGGGTGCAGGGCTCTGCTTGGCCATGGTCCAAGAAGTCCTTGCAAGAATCAGAGCCACACTGGCCCCACTGCCTAGCTCTTACCCTGCTGCAAGGCTACTGATGGGAACCATCCCAGACTTTCCTTATTTTTACCCTCAGTTAAAGAGTTACAGCCTAGCTCTTGGCTGCAGCAGAGACAACAGCTTCTACTTCCCAGCCTGGGAGGGTGCAGGCAGCTACCACAGCCACACTGAGGACAGCAAGAGGCTCCAGGAGCTGCCATCACCAGCTCTAGACAGGGCAGGCTGGGTGCCCACTGGTGCAGTGCCACTGCTGAGCCAGACTGTACTGTCACAGCTTTCCCTACCTTGCCAGCGAAGTAGCAGACAATAAAAGCATCCTTGGGCCTCCTGGGCTTCTGGAAATGGGAGCTGCCAAGATGGGTCTGAGCCCAGCTCCTCTCATTGCCTTGGGGCATCTGAAAGGCAAGCAGGTCAGCCTGAGCAGTGGAGGGCTCTGGGTAGCCATGGCAGCCTGTTCCCCTCACCCCTTGCCCAACTTGCACTCCTCATTCAGCAGGTCCAGGATGCCAAGCTGGGCCTCGAGGAGCTCAGTGCAGGGCTGGTTGTCACAGAAGTCAATGAAGACCCAAGGGATCTCCTCAGTCACATACTCCTCCTGCTGCAGCTTGAAGACATGCTGGAAGGCAGGGAGAACAGAGTAGGACTGGTTTCCATAAGACACCTGAGCAACCCTTCTCCTGGAGCAGCAACACTTTGGGAGCAAGGAGGGGACTGTCCCCAGCTCCAGCAGCCTCCCAGAGCCCCACATGTGCAGGGACTGCAGCATCAGCCACATTCCAGGCAGAGAGCACTAAAAGCAACAGCAGAGCAGGGAGGTTCAGGGCCCACTCTCACCAGCACCCAGCAAGGAGACACCCACCAGGCTGAAGAGCTGCTGCAGCTTCTCGTTGGCATAGCTGATGCAGAACTGCTCAAAGCTGTTGAACTCAAACATCTCAAACCCGTGAGCAGCAGAGACCTGCCTGAGGCAGCTGCTGGGCAGAGCCACCCCAGCAGACCCCAGCCCCAGGGACAGGTGCCCAGCTGCCCCATGTCCCAGCGGGGCAGTTGGTGGCTGCAGACCTGCAGCCACAGCTGATGCAGGAGCAGCACCACACTCTTCCAGGCAGCCCAGGAGAGGGCAGCTGCTCTTACCCATAGATGTCCAGGATGCCAATGGAGGTATGATGGCCCTCCAGTTACCACAGGGCACAGTTGACCTTGCTCACCATTCACCTGAAGACCTGCCCATAGATATACTTAGCCAGAGCATCCCTGGAGTTGAGGGCCTGCTGCCTGGGGAGGGGCTTCACGTAGGTCTGTCCAGCAGTGACCGGCTTGCAGTGGCAGAGCCAGCGTGTCACCTGCATCACCTCAACACCCATCAGCCTGCAGAACGGCTTGAGGGCCTCATCAACAGGCTGCAAAGGGACAGAACCACCATGATGTTGTTGAGATGTGGCTCCTGCAGCCAGCACACCCCAGGGCCCAGCCTGGGGTGCAGGGTGCCAGCTCTTGCCCACCTCCAAGAAGCAGCCATCCCCACGGCAGTCCCTGCCTCTGACCATGATGTTGCCCAGGTGCAGGATGGCAGCCAGGATGGTGAACAGCACCAGCTGGTCAGCCTCAGGGATGCCTGTGGGCACAGCAAAAGCAGGAGGGACATGACTTTTTCCCACCTTGCACTGCTCTGACCTCCTCCATCACGCAAGCCAGAGGGATGGGAATGGCCAGTAGAGAGCTGGGCTCTTCAGCACTGGGATGTCTGGCACTAGCACCCCTATACCAGTATCAGAGCAAGGGCAGGGGGATGATCAGCCCTGCCCACCCCCTCCCCACCCATGCCCAGCGAGGACAGTACCCAGGAGGGAGAAGGCATGTTGTGTGCTGTCCAGGTTGGCTGTGTCATCAGGGCTCTGGGCAGCAGAGCACTGGCCCTGGCAGGTGTAGTGGAAGGATTCTACCCCACCTGTGGGTGAGATGTAGGTGAAGAGGGAGATTCAGACTAGATAAGAAAGACATTTTTCGAGACTGAAGTTGGTGAGAGCCTGTCCCGGGTTGCCCAGAGAGGTGGGAGCTATCCCATCCCTGGCACCATTCCAGGTCAGGTTGTTCGGGGCTCTGAGCAACCTGATCTAGTTGCAGATGTCCCTGCTGACTGCAGGAGGGTTGGACTAGATGACCTTGAGAGGTCCCTTCCAACCATAAATGTTCTGTGATTCTGTGTGTCAGGCTGTGAAGCAGCACAACATGTTGGGAGCCCCACAGTGCTCCCAAGCACCCTAACTCCACCCTGGGTTGCCCATCAGCAGCAGAGCCTCCTCCAGCACCCAGCTGGGGAGGGCAGGAAGGTCTAGCACTGCCCATCATGGGACAGGCTGGCAGCAAGCTGTACCATGGGGAGGATGTGGGGACACTCACGGAGCCCCAGGCCCTGGAGCTGGGGCAGGGTGGCTGAGGCACAGAGCTGATAGAAGACATGGTAGTTCCTCTCTGCTTCTGCCTGTGGATGAGCAAGAAAAGTCACCAAGAAGCCAGGTGACCATGGGCCACCCTGCTCCCCTGCAGCAGTGCTGCATCCCCAGCTCTGGGGATAGAGGACACCTTCCCCTTTCCCATCTCAATGCAGCAGCACTGGGGTTGCTTCTCCAGGGGATGCCCAGAGGGAGCACTCTCCTGCTCCAACGACTGGGGTTCCCACTCAACCCTGCCCCTATGCCCCAGAGACACACCTGGAAGGTGACACGGGACTTCTCCAGCAGGTAAGTTTTGATGGTGGCCCCTGTGACTTCCCAAAGAGGCTGCAGTTGTCATTCCTGGTTGTCTTTGCATTCCCAAAGGCCTGGTGGGGAAGGAAGGGAGATAGGAAGTTTTAGCTGTCCCCAGGCCTCTAGATGCTCTGGAGAAGTTCAGTCCCTGCCACCCATTTTACAGGGGGGTACAGAGACAGCATCATATCAAGGCTATATGGAAAGCCTGCAGGGACACCCCCAGCTAGCCCCACACAGATCCTAGGGACTCACCTCCATGACAGGGCAGGAGGCCAGCACCTTCTCCTCCATGTTGGAGTCACAGAGGGAGCCCCAGACAGTGGTGAAGTATCTCATGGCATACTTGCCTGATGCAGTCTTCCCTGCACCAGACTTGCCACTGATGATGAGGGACTGGTTCATCCCAAACCTGCCAGAGACAGGGGACAGCCTAGGACCCAACAAGATCACTCTCCACAGACCCACCATGGTCCACAGAGACTTTCAGCCTGTTCCCCACCACAGCCCCAGGGCTGCTCCTGGGGGGGGGGTGCTCTTACCTCACCATCTGCTTGTAGGCCTCCTCTGCCAAAGCAAAGAGGTGGGGATCCATGTCCCCTGTCTCATGGCCACTGTAGGTGTAGATCACCTCCTCCCCATAGATGGGCAACTGCTTGTAGGGGTTGATAACCACGAGGATGATACCTGGAGGAAGAGGGTTGTGCCAAGGGCCCAGGGAGCTGTGGGGAAGGGACAGAGGATGGGGAGCAGGAAGGGGGCACAGGGCTCACCACAGTAGGTGTAGATGGAGTTGGCCTCCAGAAAGCACCAGCAGAGCGAGTGCAGCACTGCTAGCTCGTGCAGGTAGCTCAGCACCACCAGGTCATCAGCACCAGAGAGGCAGTCAGGATTGCAGAGAGGTGGCAGCTGAGCTTGATGGGGTAGACCAGTGCCTGCAGGGATGGAGATGGAGCAGGACAAGGGCTGAGCAGGGTCAGGCAGCCCTGCAAAGGCTGGATGGGTCTGTAGGGAGCAGCACGGCAGGAGGGATGCTGTCTGCAGGCCTTGCTTAGGCTGGTAGTCAGCAGGGAGCATAGCCAAGCCAGCACAGCAAGCTGAGCTGGAGGCCTTGTGGGTAGTCAGGCAGGAGCTGGCAGTGAGGAGCAGCTCACCAGGCAGCCGGGGGACACAGGGCACGAGCAGCCAGCCACAGCCACAGCAGTCTGTGCTCCACTCAAATTCCATCTGGAACATGTCCAGCCAATGTTGGAGCCTCTCCACACCCTGCCAAGGAGCCCAGGCTGGACTGAGGGTGCAGAGGTGAACTACCTCCCATCTGGGGATGCCCAACCCCATGGCAAGCACAGGAGGGACCTGGTGAGCTGCACAGCTCTAGCCTTACTGAGCCATCTTCCAGGCAGAGGTGGAGGATGGTGTCTCCTTCCTTGTAGTCTCTGCTTATTTCTACAACCCTCCAGACCTCAACACTGTCAAGGATCCACACCCTGGCACCCTGCAGGGACACAGGAGAGTGAAGACCTCCTCAGGGAGCCACAGCCAAGGGAGAGGGAAAGCACCTGGTCACCAACCTCCCAACCAAGCATCACATCCCTCCGCATGGTTCTCATTTATGACAGTAAGGCCAGTGCTCAGCACCACTGTAATGGGGCAAGCTATGGGACCCAGCACCCTGCTAGGTGCCCCACAGCCTCTTGGCTCCTGCAGGCAGAACTCCTACCCAGCTGCTCTCCAGATGTGCAGGAAGGTGCCTTCACTGGAACCCTGCTTCTCCCCAGCTCTGCTGCCCATCCCAGGAAGGTCAGCACCAATCCTACCCTCAGCACCAGAGGCTGTCTCTGCCCCATACCAAGAACATAATCTCTCCTGATGCTGCAGGGTAAAGTTTCAGCAAACACAAATGCTGCTGCTGAGCACAGGCAAGGGGAGGTTTAAGTTGGACATAAGGAGCAATTTCTTCCCCAGAAGGGCTGTCAAGCTCTGGCCCAGGCTGCCCTGGGAAGTGATGGAGTCACCATCCCTGAGTAGATATGGTGCTGAGGGATTAGTGGTGACCTGACAGTGCTGGTTAATGGTTGGACTCTGATCCGAAAGGTTTCTTCCAGCCAAAATGACTCTGATTCTCTGGGTACTGCAGCACACTCAGGCTGCTGGGGAGCCAGCCACAGGGTTTGGCTGGGCAGAGACACCAAGCCTGGAAGCACAAATCCCTTATAGAATCATAGAATNCTTAGCCACCTGGGCACACTGCTGGCTCCTGTTCAGCTGTCAATCAGCACCCCTAGGTCCCTCTGTGCCTGGCAGCTCTGCAGCCACTCTTCCCCAAGCCTAGAGCACTGCTGGGGGTTGTTATGGCTGAGGTGTAGTGCCTGGCATTTGGCCTTATGGAACTTCATGGCATTGGCCTTAGCCCAGCCATCCAGCCTATCCAGATCCCTCTGGAAAGCCTCCCTGCCCTCAAGCAGATCCACACTGCCACCCAGCTTGGTGTCACCTGCAAACTTGCTAGCTGCTGAGCAGATCCAGACACCAGCAGCAGCTCTGCACAGCCAGCTGCAGGCCAAAGCACAGGGACAGACAGAGGGGAAAAAATCACCCCATGCCCTTTCCACCTCCCACATTTGCAGTTCCCTGGGGCCAGCTGCAGCAGGCAGAATTGTGCCAGAGTGCTTGGCACCCAAGGGATGGGTGCTGTCTGCCTCCAGCACCCTGCTGCCAGCCTCAGTTTCCCCTCCGCAGACTGCAGGTGCCAATGAAGGGAGAGTTCTGCACCATGGTGAGTCCTGACCTCTCTCTGCCCCCAGATCTGAGGTTAACACCTCCCTCACACCTGGAAAAAAACCTCTTTGGAGCCAATGAAACAGGGAGCAGGATCCCATGCTCAGCATGAGAAAAGCAGCACAACACCACGGAGATAAAGAGAGAAAAACTTGGCCAAAAACCCTCAAAACCCTGCCTCAGGCACCCCATCAACAGGCAAGAGAGAGAATACCAGCCCCAGGCTGGCACAGGGTGTCCTCTGCTCCCAGACTGGGGAACCACAGCTCCTGCTGTCCCTGCTCTGCACTCAGCAGTCAGCCAGTCACCATCTCAGCAGCTTCTGCGGGGAGCTGGGGCTGCTTCCAGCAGGGCAGAACTTCCTGCTGCTCCAAGTAGGCAGAGATGAGGCCATATTAGAAGCTTAAAAAGCAGAGAGGCATCTAATGGTTGCAGCTTTGCTCTCAGGCTGAGAGAGTGCATCCATCTCCACAACCTCTGGGAGCTGTTGCAGAGCAGCAACAGGGCTCTAACACATCTCACTCCCACCCCAGTGGGCTGGGGCCAGCCTCCTGCTAGAGACCAGGGCCTGAAAAACCATCCTGGTTCTGCTGATTTTGCAAATCCAGGGAATTTGTCTCCTAGGGAGCACTTCCAGTTCTGCAGTGAGCAGAGCACACATCTTAATGCATCATTGAAGTTGATCGAACAAGCACTGAAAAGGCTGGAAAGCTGCGGAAGGGGAAGGAAGGAATAGGCTGAACTTCAGGTTCACATCCAAAGAGACATCTGCAGTTGGAATAGAGAGTGTAGGAAGGGGCTGGGGCTGCAGGGGCTGCTCAGCAGAGGAGCAAAGAGAGGAAGCCATCACCCAGTATCTTCTGAGCAGTAGCTACTGGAGGGAGCAGAACTGGCACTGTACATATTCCCACAAGCAGCAAAGGGATTCCAGTCTGGAACCACAGCTGGACACCAGAGCATCCCTGCTAGCATGCCCAGCTCACCTCTCACCACACCCCACCTCCCCTCCAAGGGAGCTGCCAAAGCTGAAGGACACCTCAAGGCTCCACAGGGCCCTTGACTAAGTCAGTCACATAGCTTCTCTGGTCCCAGCCTGGCCAGAGGTTTGGGACCAGGCAACCCATGATGCCTCAAGCACAGGAACATTCCTTGCTCTGCCCAGGTTGGAGCCTCAATGACACCGCGATGATGGATGCTTCACCTCTGACCTCTGCCTCAGTACCCTCCAGCCCCGGGGCCTGATGGATGTCCAGGGAGAAAGGACCACATCTAGGGTTCCACAGCTGCAGTGATCATTTCTGATAGCAAGAAGTGAGAAGCAAGAGCCTGTCCTGCTGCCTGCTGGCAGCAGAAGTATCCTCTACAGGTAGAGCTGGACAAAGGCAGAGGGAAGAGGATGTGGGCCAGGCTCCAGGGGATGGAAGCAGCCAGGCCAACCAGGCAAGCAGTAGGACAAATGGGTGCCCAGGAAGCACCAAACCTTTCTTCTCACCAGCTCTGTCAGGTGCTGCGCTTGTCAGGCCACGGGTCCCTGTGTGGCAGAGAGCCCCACAAGCAGCCCAGATGGGGTGCAGCAGCCACAGCAGCACCCACAGAGCTAGACCCACGGCTGGTGCACCATCAGGCACCCTGCACCCCTCATGCTGCCACCCAGCCAAGTGCCAGCAGCCCAGGGGACACCCAGCCACAGCACCTGCAGCCCCACAAGGTGCTGAGCCCCCAGGGCATGACCAAGAGCCCCCACAGTCTGCAGCAAGCAGCCCAGACCCACAGCTATGGCTCCGGACCCCTCACCTGCACGTAGGACATCCCTGGACCATGGCTCTCCACTCACTGCTGCCGGCACCATCCCCATCCCCTTCCCTCAGCCCCTTTATTGCCGCTAATTCCCGCTAATTGGAGGGAGAGGGGGTCACGGTCCAGCCCTGCAGCCCCTCCCTGGGGCTCATTCCACCCATGCTGCAGCACCCCAAGGGCTCTCCCGGCTCAGGCACCCCAAGAGCTCTCTCCTCTGCTGGGCACCTTGAAACTCCCCATTCAGGACACCCCAGGAATCTCCATAAGGAGCACCCCAAGCCCCCCCGGGACATCCTGAGATGCCTTAGGTGGGACACCTCCCCCCACTCCAGGACACCCCAAACTCCACCACAGCCTGGGACACCCCATCAAGAGCACCCAAAGACATCTCCTATCTAGGACACCCCAAAATTGTCCTCATCCAGAGCACCCTGGGACACTCTGGGCCCTGACCAAATGCACTCCAGGTGCCCCCATCCAGGGCATTCCAAGCACCCACATGCCACCACAGCCCATGGTGCTGCTGCCCGTGGGTCCCCATGGCACATGAGTGCCACTGCCTCTGGGTCCTCACTGCTCATGGGTGCCACTGCCCATGGGTGCCACTCTTGGTGGGTCCCTACTATCCATGGGTGCCACTGGCTATGGGTCCCTACTGCCCATGGGTGCCACTCTCTACAGGACCCTACTGCCCATGGGTGCCATTGTCTCCGGGTCCTCACTGCCCATGGGTGCCACTCTCTGTGGGTGCCAACAGTATGTAGGTGCTCCTCCCCATGGGTGCTACTCCCAGTAGATCCTATGGCCCATGGCTCCCAGCTGTGGGTCCCCAGTGCCCATGGGTGCTGATGCCTGTGGGTCTCTGTTGTCTCTGCCCACCCATGGTGGCCTGGCCAGCCTCCTAGAGCCAGGCTGAAGCTTGGGTGACAGCCTACCTTGTGAAGGTGGCTGCTGGTGGGTGCAGCTACAGAGTGACAGGGGATGCCCAAGCAGGGTGAGAGGTGGGGGACAGCAAGCAGCACAGCATTGATGGGAGCAGGAGCCCCTGTGGGGACAAGGAGGTGGCCAGATCCAAAGCAGGGGCATGCAGCCTGGACAAATCCAGCTGTTGGGAGGAGGCAGATGTCCCTGTTGGTTGCCAAGAGCGCTCAAGCTGGCACATGCTTTTTTCCCTGGCACAGGCATGGAATGCCAAAGCCACCCCAGCAAGCCCAGCTATGGGAGCCCAGAACCCTCCTGGAGAGCAGTGCAACATGGCAAGCAGAGCAGTGGAAAAGTTGCCCTTCCTACCCCCCAAAATCCCACATTCTGCAACAGGGAACACAGAAAGCCATTTTCTGATGAAAAAAGGAATGAAACCCTAACTGCCCAAGGGCCCTAAGCGGCATGTAGCTCACTAACAAATCACCTTGGCCCATAGGAACAGACTGGAGCTCCATGAAGAGCTGAGCTTCTAGCTGGGGAGAAAACAGGCACCCAAGGAGCTTCTCAGGAGTTACTGCTCCCCAAAGGGCTTGACAGCACTTTCCGATGGCCACCTGGGAAGTCCCAGCACGGCCAGGTCCAGCTGTGGCAGCAGGGTGTGCAGCCACCCCAGCACAGCAGGACCATGCTGTGGTCACCTGATGCCAGGTGATGGCACCAGAGAAGCAGCGAGGCCCCGAGGCGCTCGAGGGCTGTGCTGTCCCCATTGTCCCAACCCATGTTGTGCCCAGGGAGTCACAGCTCAGCTGCAGGGTTTGCAGGAATCAAAGACTCATTTAAGTTGGAAAAGATCTCCAAGATCATCATGTCGAACCATAGACCCCACACCACCATGCCACTAAACCGTGTGTCTCAGCAGCACATCTACATGACTTTTCAGACCCTCCAGGGATGGTGACTCCACCATTGCCCTGGGCAGCCTGGGCCAGGCCTTGACAACACTTTTGGGGAAGAAATGTTTCCTAATATGCAACCTAAACCTCCCCTGGCACAACTTGAGGGCATTTCCTCTTGTCCTATTACTTGTAACTTGGGAGAAGAGACCAACCCCCACCTTCCTCCAACCACCTTTCAGGAGTTGGAGTGAGGCCTCCCTGAGCCTTCTTTTCTCCAGCCTAACCAACCCCAGTTTCCTCAGCTGCTCCTCAGCACACTTGTGCTCTAGACCCCTCACCACCTTCCTTGCCCTTCTCTGGACACACTCCAGCACCTCAGTGTCCTTCTTGGAGTGAGGAGCCCAACACTGACCCCAGGATTGGAGCTGTGGCCTCCCCATTGCCCAGTCCAGGAGGACAATCCCTGCCCTAGTCCTGCTGCCACACTAGTGCTGATCTAAGCCAGGATGCTCTTGGCCACCTGGGCACACTGCTGCCTCATCTTCAGCTGCTGTCAACCCAAACCCCTCACCAAGTCCTTTTCCAGCAGCAGCTTCCCAGTCACTCTGTCCCAAGCCTGGTGCATTCATGGGGTTGTTGTGACTCAAGTGCAGGACCTTGCACTTGGCCTTGTTGAAGCTCATCCCACTGACCTCGGCTCATTGATCCAGCCTGGCCAGATCCCTCTGCAGAGCCTCCTACCCTCCAGCAGATCAACACTCCCACCCAACGTGGTGTCATCTGCAAACTGACTGAGGGTGTCCTCCATCCCTGCCCCAGATGATTTATAAAGACATTAACCAGGACTAGCCCTAAAACTCTGGAAGGTCTGGTTGGACTTGATGGTCTTATAGGTTTCTTCC
Source organism: Bucco capensis (assembly GCA_013396975.1). Classification (NCBI taxonomy): domain Eukaryota; kingdom Metazoa; phylum Chordata; class Aves; order Piciformes; family Bucconidae; genus Bucco; species Bucco capensis. The sequence goes on from VWZO01015267.1 coordinate 10,764, forward strand.
AACCTTACTGACTCTGTGAAATGCTGCCCAAAAGCAAACCCGTGGCAGCTGTAGGGAGCAGGAGATGTACAACCCCTAAGCAGAGCAGAGCAGGCAGGTCTGAGGATGCTGGAATGGACACCGAGAGACAGCCCACAGGAAGCAGAGGGATTCATATATAGTAAAAAGTCTTTATTAAGAAGGCTTTGAAGTCAAAAAATAAAACTCTTGATACAATTTTCGTGACAGTCAAGTCAGCTCAGCAAATATATAATAATAATAATCAGTACTTTAGCCATGTAAGGTTAAAGGTCCGTTATCTCTTCTGAAAATAAAATATATCTTAGCTTTAAAATTTTTTCCATAAAGTAGATATTTGCCTATAAATTCCCTACATATACAGAAAGAGGTAAAAGATAAAAAAATAAAACTAAAAAAAAAAAAAAATCAAAACAAACAACAAAAAAACCCCAAGAGAAACAAAAATAATCAACCACAAAACAAAAAGGAGCTAGAAATCTGTCTGGTTTTTGCATCATGGTGTGTTAACTGTGCCCCTTCCCTCCCTTCCACCGCCTCCAACCTCTCCTCACACAGCCATTTCTGGTGCAGTTTTCACATTGGCAATTGAAGATAGACCTTTAGTACAAAAAAATTATATATATATATATATATTTATAGAACCGTCAAAAAAATAACTACATACAAAAGGAACAACAAAACAATTATAATAATAATAGAATGACTTTAAAAAAATAGACAGACAACCCTTGTGTGTCCTCAAATAAAAAGTGCAACCGGACCTTTTCTTCCTGTTTTGTGGGGGTTTTTGTTTGTTTTTGTTTCCCCCCCCCACATTGCAAACTGAATACTGTTATTTGGGAAGGGCTGGTAGAGAACAGCTCAGCTGGGCTTGGCTTCCTCCCCTCCTCAGCCACCCACCCCCAGCCGGGTGAAGAGTTAAAGCTAGTCTGTAAACATTGGAGTCTCCTCCTCTCCGCAGTTCCACACCCCTCCTCCTTCCTCATTGTCCTTGTCGGCCCCTTCTCCCCCACCCCTCCCGACCCCCTTGGCCACCCTCCCACCCCGCCATCCATCTGTCCATCTATCATCCATCCATCCATCCCTCTCCAGCAGCAGGCTCTCTCCTTCCCCCCACCCCAACCCCGTGCACCCATCAGATCCATCGTTAAATAAAAAGGTTGATTGAAAGAGTTCCAAGCCTCTCTCCGAGCCGTGCTGGGGTGGAGGTGAGCGCTGGCTGCCCCTGCCCCAGCCAGCCGGACGCGGCTAGGAGAAGATGTGGATGGCTTGGGTGGCAGGAGTGTGGCATGCAGGGCACTCGGGCTCGGCCTTGCCGCAAATGCGCATGGCGCACTCCATGCAGAAGAGATTGTGGCCACAGGGCACAAGTGCGGCTATCACCTCACTCTCGAAGCACACCATGCACTCGCGGGAGCTCTTGCGGTGCCCGTCGGAGCTGCTGGAGTCGGTGGGTGACCCCGAGGTGGCCGAGATGCTGCCGGGCAGGGAGGAGGAGGAGGAGTAGCCAGTGCTGTTGGAGAAGGAGGAGAGCGAGCCTTGGGCTGGCAGCCAGGACAAGGTGCTGACAGGGTCGCTCTGGATGCGGCGGGCTAAAGGGTGTTCCAGGGCCATGCCGTTGCCACCGCTGCTCTCAGGGAGGGTGGGCGAGTGCCGCGGCGTGGCTGCACCACTGTTGCGTCTCTGCGAGCCGTTAACAGAGGAGCAGCTGCTGAAGGCCTGCAACGGGTTGCCCGAGCGCTCGAAGGGCGACCAGATGGTGGTGGGCGTTGTGAGGTCGAGGGCCAAGAAGTCAAAGCCGAAGTCGCACTCTTCCGAGCCCAGCGGGGCCGGGGGCTCGCCAAAGGTGAAGCTGCCACCGGTGCTGTAGGGGCTGGTGGGGCTGGCATCTGCCACCCGCGCACTGTAGTAGGACTCAGTGGAGGCACTGCCCAGGGAGCCGAGGCTGTCGTTGCGGAGAGCCACGGAGGTGTGGCGGGAGGGGTGAGGCGCCTTGGCCCACAGGTTGGCCGGGCTGCCCTGTAGGTCGAGGCAGACATCAGTGCCATTGGAGTGGAAGTCGTTGTCAGTGTTGACATCGATGAAGGAGCCTGTCCGCATGGTGATGTGAGCCTCGATCTCCTCCCTGGCCCGGTCCACGTTCTCGGGCATGCCCGTCACCTCAAAGACAGGCTCCTTGTCTCGGCTGGGTGTCACGATGTAGGTGTGCGTCTGCTGCTGGATCCGCTTGATGGTAGCTCCCTTGGGCCCCACCACCAGCCCCACCACCCGGTACGGGACCCTCACCTGGATGGTGGTCTGCCCTGGCAGGTTGGGAGGGCCCTGCAGTGCTCCTGTCAGCCCGTTCACTTTGTTGCGCGTCGCCCGGATCATGGAGAAGTGCTCCGCAGCTGAGAGGATCTCCCTCTTGGCCATCTCCACGTCCTCCTTCCTGCCGGTGACGATGAACACGGGCTCCTCGCCCCTCACTGGCGTCTTGATGTACGTATTGGTCTTGGCACGCAAGGCTTTGATTTTGCAGCCTGCAGAGCAAGGAGAAGAGGAAAAAAAAGACAACACATCAAAGCTGAGACATCATGGGGAGAACCTTGCCCACCCAGGATGGGGAGATGCAGGCCCAGCAGGTCCCTTTGGTTCTGCACCTGCAGCACAGACACCCTTAGAGAGATGGATCCCTCCTGCCTCAAAGGCAGTCAGGGGCTCATAGCTTAGTACTGAGAGACTGCACTGCCCTGTCTGGGACACAGCAGGCTCCTAGCACTGGCCTGACCTTCTGCCACCACATCCTCCACGGCGCGGATGGAGGACCTGTGGGATGCAGGCTCCAACCTGGCTCCTGAGGGCTGAGACAAGGTGGGGGCAGGCAGCCAGGGGGACATTTTCTGGGCTGTTGAGAGGGTTTACTAGAGAGGTGCTTAAGCAGGTGCAAGGGAAAAAAAGACACTGGAGACGGGAGGGAAGGAAAAGTCTTATTTGGATCCTGCAGGTTCATCAACACCTCTCAGCCAGCAGCTAGACCCGAGAAACAGCCCCAGCCACACCCCAAAGGCAGCAGCGATGGCCCCTGAGGGATGGGACACCTCCTGCTCCCCCTCCCTGCCCCGGGAGAGGAAAGCCCAGGGCAGAGGCCAGGGCAGGGGTGCTCACAGAACAGAGGCTCTCCCCATTCTGGAAAGACCTGCTTCCCCCACACCAGGAACATGATTCAGCAGGCAGAGCCCGGGCTGGTACACGGGAGACCAGAGCTTTGCTGCCAGCTCTGCCTTCGCCTTGCACAAGTCCCTGCCCCTTTCTCTCCTCCCGTGGGTGAGCTGGGCTTAGGCTGCAGCTGCGAGTCCCCACACAGTCTCTGACCAGCGAAAGGCTCCTGCTCTCCTCCAGGACTACTGGTCACTGCTGTTCGACAGCCTCAGGCCACAGGCACAGCATTGCTCCCTGCAAGCCCAGCCCCTCCCCTCCGACCCCCTCCCCGCTCCTGTGACTCCCCTCCCTCTCCTCCACCCCCAGCACTGCTCTCCCCACTCCAGCCCCGCTAATTGCATCCACTCTGCCTGCGCTCCAGTGCACACACTTAATTGAATCGGCAGGAGCCAGGCGCACAGCACCGGGAGCTCAGCCTGCCCTGCAGCCCCCGCTCCCAGCTCACCAAGGCAAGTGACCTCCCACCTCCCACGCACCCTCTGAGTTTTGTGGGGCACCCAAAGTAAAGCAGGGACAGTAGCGCCCCATCAGAGCCCCGAGACTGTCCCTGTTCCCCGCGAACGCTACTGCAGCAGATCCACGTGGCTAGGTAGCCACACACGGGTGGGAAGAGCCCAGCTCGGGCAGACTTGGCCCAGGCAGCCGCGAGCACATGCCTGCCTCCTCCGGGCACTCCTGCTCCTCTTCGCAAACGTTCCCTGAGGAAGGGCACAGTTGCTCTTCCAACTGTAAGCCTGGAGAAGGGAGAGCCCTGGAAGGCTTAAGAGACTCAGCTCGGGGCTGGGGACATTCAGACAGGTGTGTCCTAAGCAGGCACATCAGCTGGAGAGCCTCAGAGCTCCAGCAGGGGCCATGCAGACCCCAGCACAGTGCACTCAGCATCAAGAATGACATGAAGTAAAAAACTGTCCAAGGAAGTGAGCAGCAGCTCTCCTCGGTGTCCCAGCCTGCCTTTTTGGCAGCATGAAGCCCTCTGATAATCACATGCAGTGAGCTGATGGGTGATGACACCAGCCCTCTGTGGACATTTCCTCAAAAAAACCCTCAAAAGCAGCTTGTACCAGCAGCCAGCACAGCTCCTGCCTGGGCCCAGGGTGCTGGCGGCTCCACCTGGGCCCTACCTGCAAAGCTCCCAGGATGGCAGCAGGCAGGGTGGAAGGGAATTGGAGAGGGGAGCAGGCAGGGGAGCAGTCCAATAAAGCTGGAGACCTGTTGACATCTCCTTTCTAAGGGGGGAAACCCTCTGGATTTCACACAAACCAGGCTGAAAGCATTTCAAGGCCACCTCCAAGCACTTGCTGCAACCAAACAAATGCTCCTCCTGCCTTGGATTGCCCTCCAGAGTCACTCCCAGCTTGGGGCCCATGCAACATGCCCAAACTCAACCTTTTGTGTGACCAGCCAGGCTTGGCCAGGCTGGGGAACCACACCAAGTTGCCCCCCTTCACTGGGGAAGCCACTGAGCAGCTGTGAGGACACAGAGAGGAGGAATGTGGGTGGAGAAGGGTTTGTCCAGGCTTTTCCTAATTTAAGACAACAACTGGAAGGTGTATTTATGGCTGGAGGCATATGGAGGGGAAAGCAGCAGGCTGCTCACTGGGGCAGGGCAGAACCAGCAACCATCAGAGGTGAAGTTCTTCTAAGCCCATACCAGTTTCTCGCAAGGTTGTCCACAGCAAGATGCCTGCAACTCCCACATTTCCCTCCCTGATTTGCTCTGGCAGTGGCTATAAGCTCTCCCCTGCTCCATGAGCTGGCAAACTGGGATGAGCGTGATGGCAGCAGGCAAGGGCAGCCAGGCTGGGAGCCATCACGGGGCTCTGCTGGTGCCTTCCACAGTCCCAGCCCCACAGCCCAGGCCTCAAATTCATCCCTCACAGCAGGAAGTGGCAATTTCCAGATCCAAAGGTATGGGCAGCTGCCAGGAGCTGTGAACAGGAGCTGCTTGGGAATCATGTCCTGTGGGGGGCATAGCACAGCAAGGCTCTTCCTCCTCTTCCATGGCACTGGTGGGACCCAACTGATGTTACAGCAGCACAAAATGGAGGGAGAGTTTATCTGTCTGCTCCTCCAGAGCCCTTCCTAGGGGCAAAGCCAGCAAAACTGGGTTAAAAATTAAAGGGGTGCCTGGCTTGACCAGCTCCACCCTCCTCAAACAAGCAGGGCAGGAAAAGCACACACCACCTGACCCGTGGCTGCTGGATGCTGCTGGGGTCATGGCAACCATGCTGGGCCAGGGCCACCCATGGCAGAAAAAAGCAAGGGTCAAGGCTGGTTTTTCTGATTCTGCTGTAAAAGACCAGAGTGACAGGAATGGTGGTGCTGGGAAGGTGCTTGCCTGAGGCCACATGGTGGCAGCTGCTCCAGGAATCTGGCTCCCAGAGCTCAGCACGAGGAACCTCTGATCATCTGATCATCGTGACACACTAGCGGGTGCTGAACACATCTGGGACGTGGTGGGACCAACCTGTCCTGCTACTGCTCCCAGTCCCAAACTCCACCTAAGCCAACCCTTGGCCATGAGGTCTTCCCAGGCAGCATGCCCTCAAAGCACCAAGCAGGAAGGATGGGAAGCCTCCCTCAAGCTGGGATTCAGCAAAGTGTTTAAACCCACACATCACAGCAAGGGCTGCAACACCAGGAACTGGTGAAGAGCCACAACCTCACACCAGTACAACCCCTGTTTTCCACCACATCTGTGCCTTTGGGAGCACATGCTGCTCCTGCCCAAGCTCAGGAGTTGCTGACACCCCGTGGCCAAACCTCAAAGCCCCCTGAGAGCCAGACATACTCAAAACATATGAATCAAGTGGTTCAACCAGCAACCTGTGAATGGGGGAATGATCCACAGCAGCATCAGCTATTTCGCATGCCACTCCAAAAGCCCCCACCCAAAGATACCATGGGGACACCACTCCAGATGGCTGCAACCCTCTGAAGCTGGTGCAGCACAACCCCACCAGAATGGGGCTGTTGAGAGGACCACGACGGTTGCAAGACCCTGTTCCAGGTTGCCCAGAGAGGTGAGAGATGTCCCACCCTTAGAACCATTCCAGGTCAGGTTGTTTGGGGCTCTGAGCAACCTGCTCTAGTTGCAGATGTCCCTGCTGACTGCAGGGGGCTTGGACTAGATGACCATGAAAGGTCCCTTCCTACCCAAACCATTTGATGATTCTATGACCAGGGGCCACCTGGCATTGCCAGTGAGCTACACTGCAGGCACAACCTCATCCCTGGTGTTGCTGGATCAAGCTCCTTACCTCAACCAAGTATCAGCAGTTGACAAGGTAAAACAGGGGAATGCCAAGGGCCAAGGTACAGTGGCAGCAGGACTAGGGCAGGGATTGTCCTCCTGGACTGGGCACTGGGGAGGCCACAGCTCCAATCCTGGGGTCAGTTTTGGGCTCCTTACTGCAAGGACGACATTGAGGTGCTGGAGTGTGGCCATGAGCAACCTGCTGTGGCCTGAAAAGCACTTTTCAGATCCAAAACCAAGGTGAGGATGATGGGTCAAGGGGCAGATCCTGGGGTGCTGCAGCCCCAACAGATCCCTTCTCAACACCAGAGCCTTGGAGCAGCTCAGTCGTAGAATCATTAAGGTTGGAAAACACCTCCAAGCCCATCAAATCCAATCACTAACCCAACACCCCTATGCCACTAATCCATGCCACCAAGTACCACACCTACACCTTTTTCGAATGCCTCCAGGGATGGTGACTCCACCACTGCCCTGGGCAGCCTGGGCCAGAGCTTAACCACACTCCGTGAAGCAATGTTTCCCTAACACCCAACCTGAACCTCCTCTTGCACAACTTGAGGCCATTTCCTCTTGTCCTATCACTAGTCACCTGGGAAAAGAGACCAACCCTCATCTTGCTCCAGCCTCCTCTCAGGGAGCTGGAGAGAGTGAGAAGGTCTGCCCTGAGCCTCCTCTTCTCCAGACTAACCAACCCCAGTTCCCTCAGCTGCTCCTCACAACACTTGTGCTCTAGAGTCTTCCTCACCTTCCTTGCCCTTCTCTGGCCATATTCCAGCACCTCAATGTCCTTCTTGCAGTGAGGAGCCCAAAACTGACCCCAGGATTGGAGCTGTGGCCTCCCCAGTGCCCAGCCCAGGAGGACAATCCCTGCCATGGTCCTGCTGCCACACTAGTGCTGATCCAAGCCAGGATGCTGTTGGCCTTCTTGGCCACCTGGGCACACTGCTGGCTCTGCTTCAGCCACTGTCCAGTCCCTAAGGTCCTTTCCTGCCAAATTACAGCTCTTTGGCAGAACTCTGAGCCCCTGTGGGCCCAAACTCATCATTGCAATCCATGGCCACACTCAGCTGCAAGCAAACACCCTTGCCCTGGAGGTCTCCAGCACATGCACTCCCACCAAGCCAGAGCCCCTTAGGCAGCACCCAGCTCTGCCTGCATAGACAGCACCAACAGATGATTGTGAGCTGGACCCTCCTGTCTCCAGACACCACACCCTTCTCTTCCTCCCAGGTGCCAGCTCTGAGCTGCTTCTCTGCCCTCCCTGCATGGCTTCTAGCATGCTTTGCTCCACAAAGCTGCCCCAAGAAGCCCCAGGGCTGGACACCTCCCACCCACCTGAAATCACTAGCTTCAGACAAGAAACTGAACCCCAGGAAATTCTCCCCAGGATAGTGCAGTGATGAAGGCAGCACCTCAGGAAAGTTCAGGTTGCTCTCTTGACCACACCCAAGAGGCTCTTCTAGGAGCTCTGTCAGATGAGGGCTGTGACTACTGCCAAGAACCAACACAAACCAGTAGAACACATCCTCTGTGCTCACACTGTTAGCCAGGCAAGAGATAAGAGACCCAACACAGCTCATCCACTCGCTGATCCCCAGCACAGCTTGGCCAGCACCTGCTTTGACATAAGGCAGCCTCCTCCACAGGAGGACAAAGCCAGCTGATCCCCTTGGCCAGGCCACATCTCCATTTGCCCAAGGAGCTTTGCCTTGCAGTGCCCAGCTCTGAACTATGAAAAAAAACAAGAAAGAGCAAATGGAGCCTGTCTTGGGGAGCCATCAACCAGGAGGACTGTGCTCATCACAGCCTCCACACCCCAGGAGCTGGCTGACACCTTGCACCCAGTCATCTGAAGCGAGTTACCTGCCACAGAAAGACCTTGCCCTTCCTCTTCTCCAGCTGTGCAGCATCTCCTGGCCACAGCTCTAGTGTTACAGAGTTCCTGGTCCCCTTTGTTACAAGCAAATGGCACAGGATGCACCAGGACTGGGGCCAGCTGTGGAGGAGAACACATTGCGCCTCCACTGCATCTCACCTCCCCTCTCCCTGAGCACTTCTTCCCACTTCTCTGAAAACAGTAATTAAATCATCCTTGCAACCACGCTGCAGGAGGCAGGCACATCACACCTTTGTTTCTTCTCCAGACTCTGGGAAAAGCAAGGCAGGGAGGCTGGGCTCCTCGCCTCGGGCCAGAGAGGAGGAAGGCAGTGCCAGAGCTGAGATGCACAGGCAGATCCTTCAGCCACCAGATCAATCAGCGCCACTGACTTCAGGAGTTTCTGGCTCTGCTACGACCCTGAGAGGTGGGAGGAGGCAGCCAGGCCAGCCTCAAAGGACATGGCACAACGGGCAGAAGAGAGCAGAGAGCAGCAGCCCAGAGCTCAGAAATGGGAGAGGTTTCATCGCAACCCCAGCAATCTACTGCAAGTTCACAGATGCTCATGCTGGCCCAGAAACCCAGGCCTGTGGTGTCCCTGCACATCCCATTGCCCAAACACCTACTGTGCTCTGACAGGGAGGAGCTGCCATGTTCCATCCTTCCCTGGAGCTCCCCTTGGGGCATCCCAGTGCCCCCGCAAGCAGCAACTTTACCAAACCCTTTGCAAAGCTGTGAATGGTCTCCATGTGCCACAGATGGGGAAGCAGAGCCCAGGAGAGGAGCTGTGGCTGTAGAAGGAGAGTAGAGCCCAGGCCGCTTGGCTGCACTGGCCACCCACATCCCCTTGGCTTCACTGGGGCAGAAGCTACTGGAAATGCACCTCCCAAAGTGGGACACTAGGGAGCAATGCTGGCACGGTAACACCCAGCCCCATGCCTCCCATCTCTCTTTTCCCCAGGGAATCCCGCTACCACCAAGGCTCTTTTTGCTGGCTGAGCTCACACCTCTCCCATCAATGCCCACAGCACTTTTTGGAGGCAGTCCCTCCCCTGGCAGGAGTCATGAACAGGCTTGCACACAAAGGCAAGGCCACATAATCCTGCCTCGCCACGCTGCCTTTCGCTGGCCATGCAGGCAGGGATGGAAAGAGCTGCAGATCCCAGCTGGCAGATGCTGCTCTGCGGGATCACCGCTGCTGATCTGGCCAAGGGGTCATGGCAACCACCTCCCCTCCAGCTCAGTGGAGAAAACACAGATTTGCTTTACACCACCAAGATCTACCTGCTAAGATGCTGCTTCCCTTCTGGATTGGGTTAAATTAGTGGCTCTGGAAGAGAGAAACTGAAGAAACAGAAGTGGGAGAAATCTCATCCAACAGCCACTGGCCCACCTCAGCCTGTGTAGGACAGTTGTGCATTGGTCTGACAGGCAAAGCACTGCCCCAGCTGCCAGAACCTCCCAGCCACCCCAATGGCAGCAAGGGGCTGCTAGGTTCTGGGGACAGCAGGACCAGTCCCAACATACCCCAAGAGCTGCTCCTCAGCATGCAGTGTATGGGGAGAAAAACCCAGCCTTGCCTGAAGCTCCTGATGTCCATGTCTTTGTCCCTTCCTACATCCCGAGTGTAGCAGCACCACAAGCACTCACTGCCCAAGTCGCAGCTGGGCTGGGCAGTGCAGGAAGATAAGAGCAATGGGGACACAGCCTGAGGGACTCTGACCAAGCCCTGCAGCATCACCACCACCAGCACATCTGACCACCAGAACAATGTCAGGTCTGACAAAGCATCCCAAAGCCTGACTCTGCTACTGTGCAGCCATGGGGCTACCCAACACTGAAGGAGACTCACACGGCGGAACCCAGGAGCCAGCATGGGTGCAGGAGGACAAGAACAAAGAGTTCTGCTCATTTATGAGCTGGATGTAAGACACTGAGGCAGGCAGCTGGGAACGACCTTGGTATTGCCCCTGCTTTAAAACTGCTACTAGCGGCACTGGAGAGCAGGCAGAGCACAGAAACACTCCGCTGACAGCCCTGTCTCTTCAGATGATGACCAATGAGAACCAGGGGTGCCACAGGCCAGGCTCCCCTTCACACCAAAACCCAACACAACAAGGCCACAGCAGGGCCTCTGAACAGGCTAGCAGCTGCAGAACAGCCGAGACCAGCAGAAGGGCAGGCTGACACTCCCTGGGTGACAGCCCCAGCACCTCTCCTCAAGACGGTCTAGTGCTTTCTTTTGCAGCTCTTCCCCAGCAGCCCCACAAGCCCACAGAGCTTAGCAAGTACCCAAATTCCATGTGAGGTGTTTGGGGCAGGTACCTGGGTGTACATCAGTGTGCTGGAGGCACAGCACTACGTACTCGCCGCAGCCAAAACACCCAACCCCAGCTGCTGCAAGAAGGTGCCAGCTGACAGCTCACCAGCCCCAAAGCAACGTCCAACTTCCTCAAACACATTTCCCAGTGGATGGCAGACCACATTACAGGTTTGCTTTCAAGTTGCAGGACCCAAGGGTTCGGCAGAGCCCACAGGTGAGGCCACCAAACCCAGGTCCCCATCCAGCCCAGGGAGAAAGAAGCAGGATCCTCCCGAGCAGGGCGCGGCATTCGCTCCTCTCCTCCAGCAATGTTCCAGGCATCGCCACGCTGTTTGGCAGCCCCGGTGGGGCTTGGCAGCCCAGTGGCTTCCTAGGACCGGGGCGATGGGACCGGCGAGGGGTGTGCAGAAAGTTGGGAGGCCAGGAAGCGGAGCCGGCTGGGAGTCAGAGCAGGCCAATGGGAAGCGCAGAGCATGATGTCACCGCGCTCATCACAGCATGGCTCTGGCTAACAAAGAGAACAATGAGGCTGCCCAGCTCCCCGCTTTCCCCCCAGGAAAATCATGCCCCCCGGCCCCGTGCCCCGCAGCCCTCAGGCCAGGGAGAGGTGGGACCCCAGAAGCGAGGGCCAGGCTGGGCGCCAGAGCCCTGCGAGGTGACAACACCCCGGAGGTGATGCTCCCTGCGAGCCCAACTGCCCCTGGCCCACGGTATTCCTGCAGGCACCAGCTCCCTGCCTTCTCATTGTCTATTTTGTCCTCAAACCCTCCTCCCCGAAGCCTTCTTTTTGTTTGCTTTTTCTTAAAGGTGAAACTTCGGCGAAACGCTGTGTGAGCTCTGCTGGAGACAAAGCCCACGCCAGGCACACCCACCCGGGAGCGGCTGAGGCGTGCCTGGTGCTGGCCTGTGTGACAGCTGAGGGCTCCGACCACCTCGGGAACGAGCCGGCCAGAGACCACCGGGAGAAGAGGTCGGGAATACCAAGTATCACCGACCCAGCCCCAGGCGCGGGCGGGAGGAGAGGCTACAACTACCGTAAATACAAAGCTCTGGCCTCGCTCCGCGTCCCGGCAGCTCCCGCGGGAAGTTTCCCGGTGCACACGTTTGCGGATCCCACCCGGGCCGTGCTGCTACCCCACAGAGAGTTTAATTAACAGATATTAAGACACAAAGAGGAGCCGCTCGCTCCGTACACCCCTCGGCCAAGGCGCGCCCGCGGCAACACTCTCAGGCCCGCGGGATCTGCCGCCGTTAAGTTTCCGCCTCCGGGCAGAGACAAAAGCACCAAAACTGACCCAAATAGAGCGGGGCCGGGCCGGGGAGAGCCCGCGGAGGTGGCAGGGGGCGGACAAAGGAGTGTCCCGGAGCGGGGGTTACCTTGCCGGCCCACGATCTCGGCGACGTGCTCGGAGCTGGGCACGGGCACGCACTCGGTCATGTTCACGCTTCTCTTCCTGCTCNATGGGCCGCGCCCCGCGCGCGCATGCGCTCGCCGCGACCCCACCCCCTACCGGTACCGGCACTGCCCGGAGCTCGTGTGNCGGGGCGAAGTTACCGAAGGCTGCCGGAGGGGAACCGGTGCCAGTGGCCGGGGGGGAGCCGCCGCTGCCGCCGCCGCGCTCCCGCGCCTGCAGGCCGCCCGGCCCCGCANGCGGTACGGGAAGGGTGCTCCCGGGGGCGGGCACGGGCAGCGTGTTACCGGTGGGGCAGACTGGCAAATACTGGGGGGTGACGGGCAAGAAGCTCCCGGTGAGGGGCACGGACAGTGCTCGGTGATACGGGCAGAATACTCCCGGTGAGGGGCACGGGCGGGGGAGTTCCGGGTGGGGTACATGCACATCCCTGTTGCATGGCAGAGCCGCAGCCATAGCCCTTTCCTTTCCCTCCCCAGCCCCAGTCCCGAGTGTTCCGTACCGCAGGCACAGCCCGAAATGGAGCAGCTGGGAGGCAGCAGTCTCAGGGCTGCGACACTCGCTGGGTCCAGCACACAAAGTCCCAGCGCCACAAACTTCCCAGCAGAAGGAAGCGATGGATGAGCAGCACCAGGCACTGCTCTACACAACTCCTTTATCAACCAGATCGTGTTTCCCAGCGAGGCTCCTGCTGACACAGGGCAGCTCCTCATGCCCCCCGGGGAACTATTCCCGACCCCCTGTGGGACTGTTCCCAGCCCTTCGTGGTTCACGCACAGTTTATCAAGCACTCAAGGGTGTGGGGCTACAGCACAGCCATGCCTGGGGCACCCAAGTGATATTTTGTTCTTTCCAAGGTACAAAAGTTAAGAAAACATAAAATCTTTGTCCTTTCTCCCACCTTTTTCCCTTGGATCTTTAGTTCCTGCTTTGCAAGGGCTGTCACTCCTCTGCTTCAGACAGAGCTACTTCAGCAGCGTGGCTGCCCCGAGACCACGGGGATCTCAGCCACCTTCCCCAGCCTGCCTCACCAGAAAGCTACCAGAGCAGGTCCCTGCTGGGATGGTTTCTCCTCCCACAAAGGCTGGCTGCAAACAATTGCCTCCACAGCATTTGTTCCACCCAGGCCATTACTCTACAGGGACCTTCCACAGGCAGAGCTTCAGGAACCCTTCCTGGCAGTGACAACACAGCATTGTTGTTGTCACCCCAGCAGTCACCAGCTCTTCACTACCTCCAAAACCTCAAACTCCACAGGTCCTGTTCTCCAGCTTCGTTTGCTCCATTTTCACAGAATTCTCTTTCCCAGTCACTGCCTTTGGGTCTAAGTCAACCATTCAGTTTGGGATTGTTTTTAATGGCAAGAACCATCACTGTCTGGTCTGGAACCCCCACACCAAACCTCCCACTCTGTTCCCATGTCCCAGATCCTGGGAAACATTAACTCCTGCTGGTCAATGGCCTGAATGCAGGAGCCACGTGGCCTGTCCTTGTGCTTCTAAGTGTTGCCCTTCAGCTGGTGACTGTTCTATGGAGAAGGACTTTCACCTTCTGATCCTCTCAATGGGTTAACTTAAACCTCTGTGGGATGCTTCCAGAGAGGTAGCAGCCACCAGGAACTGCCTCCTCCTTTCCACTTCTCTTACACGCCAACTAAACCCAACATCTTCCAGCTGCTAAAAAGCTTCATGAAAACAGGTAACAAGCTTCCTCTGCTCCTGTTTCACCTTCAGAAGTGTTGGCAGTGAGCTCCCAACCAGCCCATTCCTTCTGCATGGCTACTGCAGATGGAGACTGTAGCAACTTCTGGTTTCCTCCAAGGTGTTCGTGGCCCTACTTCATGAGGATCCATCCATACCCATCCAGATGCACTGGCATGAGTGCAGCTCTGGAATTCTCCCACTTTAGACTGATCTTCCCCACACCATGAGCTGTTTGGAGAACTGGCAGGCTCCAGACATACTATAGAGAGCTCACACCTGCTGAGGACTGAAGCTTCTCCTCCAGGGACAGGCATGGCAAACCCAGCAGATTTGAGCCACACGAGCTGGCTGTGAGACATCTTCCCCATCTCACTTCCCAAAATATTTAACCTAGTAAGCTGAAACACTCCACTAAAGTACTAAAAATAGTGGCTTTCCATTCCTTGAGACAGAACAGCACAACCCCTCCCTTCTGAGCTTCTCCCATGTCCAGAAAATGGAGGAAACTCATCAATGACCAATGCCATGTCTCTGCTAACTTCTCTGGGCAACCTGCACCAATACAGAAGACTACATCTGTACTTGAACCTATCTGAATGGCTCCTTGTGTCCTTGCTGCAACTCCAATACTATCTAACACACCTCCTGCAGGCCACATGTCAGCATCTCTCAAGCCCAGGAGAAGTGCTGTACGTGGGCTTCCAAGCTCTCCTCAGGAGCTGCAGCACTGTCTCCAAGTGCTGCTGGTTTTGCCTACTCCGTGTTCTCTCAGTCCTCTTGGGAAACTGCAGTGTCAAGTCCAACAACACCTAGAGAATCTGCCAGTGGTTATTTTAAGAGCTTCTGGCAAACCTGGTTTGTGGATGTCATGCCTAGGATCTGCTCCATTTTCAGCAGAACTAGCTCACACTTACTTAGATTCTTAATTTCACTCCTGACACCAAACTGCCTTTGGTTTTTTTAACCTGAGTAATTAGCAGGTCCTGAAGATATTTGTGTCTGCTATTAACAGAGAAAATGGATTATATGAATTAGAGGTGTTCCCTAGCACAACTCTATTTCCTTACCAAAACACAACCCCCACAGAAAATCCACCTCCCCTGAACACAAGGGAAGGTAGAAGGTGCTTCCTTGCTGCTTCCAAGCCCATCCCTCCAGGTGGCTTCCCCATTTCCTACCAGGGCTCATTCACAACTGCTTCTGCTGCCTATTTGTGCTGCTTAGGCACTCTCTGACCATCCACAGAAAAATGATGTCCCCCAAAATGACCAACACAACTCCCTGTGTAGGTACAGGGAATTAAAGAATGCTCTGCTGAAGCAAAGCAGAGCTGGAACAGCTGATTAAGCCATTTTAGGGGAAAAACAGGGAATCAGAGCAATCTAACTCAAGCCATGCAGTAAGTGCCCCCACAGCCACCAAGCCTGACCCCCACAAGAACAGCCACTCCTATGTCAGGTGTGCAAAGGCAGAAGCTGCAACACCTGAACTGGAATGGTCATTCTGCTATAAAGAGAAGTGATTGTCCCCTGCATTGGGCACTGGTGAGAAAAGGACCTAGGGCAGGGTTGGTCAACTGCAGCTGAAGCAGAGCCAGCAGTGTGCCCAGGTGGCCAAGAAGGCCAACAGCATCCTGGCTTGGATCAGCACTAGTGTGGCAGCAGGACCATGGCAGGGATTGTCCTCCTGGACTGGGCACTGGGGAGGCCACAGCTCCAAGCCTGGGGTCAGTTTTGGGCTCCTCACTGCAAGAAGGACATTGAGGTGCTGGAATATGGCCAGAGAAGGGCAAGGAAGGTGAGGAAGACTCTAGAGCACAAGTGTGGTGAGGAGCAGCTGAGGGAACTGGGGTTGGTTAGTCTGGAGAAGAGGAGGCTCAGGGCAGACCTTCTCACTCTCTCCAGCTCCCTGAGAGGAGGCTGGAGCCAGGTGGGGATTGGTCTCTTCTCCAAAGGAACAAGCGATAGGTCAAAAGGAAACAGCCTCAAGTTGTGCCAGGAGGGGTTCAGGTTGGACATGAGGAACAATCCTGCCCAAAAGAGTTGTCAAGACCCGGCCCAGGCTGCCCAGGGCAGTGGTGGAGTCACCATCCCTGGAGACATTCAAAAATGTGTAGGTGTGGTACTTGGTGACATGGTTTGGTCGTGACCTGGCAATGCTGGTTAACAGTTGGACTTGCTGATCTTAAAGAGTTCTTTCTAATCTTAATGATTCTATTATTCTAAAGCCCATTCTTTCATAGACCAACCCCTACAGAAGGGACTGCTGAACACACAGGGGGAAAAACTCCCCCCAGTAAATCCCCAGTGATCCATTTGCTTAAATCACCACACATTAGCCAAATGCTATACATGGGATCCAAAATTTAAGGGACAAACCCCCCACTTCTAAAGACCTCCTGGAGTTGCTCCTCTCACTCTTTAGGAGACTAAACTCCACTTTCTGCACTCTTCTTCAAGCACATGTGAACATCATGCAAAAACCACCCCAGGCTTCGAGCCCAGTGCAGGAGAGGTGCTGCAGCTTGGAGAAGGACTCTGAAAAAGCCCTTCCTGGTGTGTGGGAAGCTGAAAGGAATATTTCAGCACATCAGGAGCTGAATCACTGCATGGAGGTGGAGCCAGGACAGATTGACAAGATCCCTGACTGGAAAAATGACCTAAGCCTGAGATCAATCATCTCACAAAGTCGCTGACTGAGGGAAGGACATATGGAGGCAGCTCAAGGGGATGAGGCTCAGTCAATTCAACATGACATGCAAAAAGCTACAACAAACCAACCATTAGACAACTGAAACCATGGATAACTCTGATCCTCTCACACCAAGAGGCTGAGCAGCCTTTTCTCTGTTACTTCTTACCACCACCACATCAAAGTTACCTTAACAGACATCCCTGCTGCAGCAGCAGAGGGAGAAGGCACTTCGGGTGAAGCCATCAGCAAACATTCCTTTGTCATGCATTAGATTAATGAAGGATCTAGCTCTCAGGGAATGACTTCTGAGAAGTTGTGGAGCAGCCACTTGATGGAAAAACTGCAAATTAATTGCAGATCAGACAAAAGCATGAAAAATAAAAGATGGTTTCCTGAGCTTTCAGGTTTTAGAGTCCTTCAGAAAACTGAAGGCCATAAAATGTGCTTGATGGGATAACTCAGGACAATGACCTGGACTCCAGTTACAAACAAGACCAAGCTCAAAGCTGGGGCTCTACTTATGTGCCCTTGTAGCCAAGAATCCTAGAATCCTAGCCTGGTTTGGGTTGGAAGGGACCTCTGGAGCTCATCTAGTCCAACCCCCCTGCACTGGGCAGGGACATCCCCAACTAGATCAGCTTGCCCAGAGCCCTGGCAAGCCTCACCTGGAATGCCTCCAGGGATGGGAATTCAACCACCTTCCTGGGCAACCTGGGCCAGTGTTCCACCACCCTCGTGGGGAGCAACTTTTTCCTAGTATCAGGTCTAAATCTACTCTTCTCTAATTTAAAACCATTGCCCCTTGTCCTTTCCCTGCAGGCCTTTGCAAACAGGCCCTCTGCAGCCTGCTTGGAAGTTCCCTTTAGGTACTGGAAGGTCACTAGTAGGTCCCCCTGAAGCCTTCTCTTCTCCAGGCTGAACAATGCCAGCTCCCTCAGCCTGTCCTCATAGCAGAGGTGTTCCAGCCCCTGAGCATTCT
>VWZO01015267.1:30442-44355 GCA_013396975.1 Bucco capensis
AGAGAGTCCAGCAGAGGCTCCCAAGATGCTGAGGGCACTGCAGCAGCTGTGGCAGGAGGAAAGGCTGAGAGCCCTGGGGCTGCTGAGCCTGCACAAGAGCAGAGCCAGAGGGGAGCTGCTCAAGGCTCAGCAAGAGCTCAAGGGTGCAGGGGGCAAGAGGCTGGGGCCACACTCTGCTCAGTGGTGCCCAGGGCCAGCCCAAGGGGCAATGGGCACACACTGGAAGCCAGCAGGTTCCATGGGAGCAGCAGGAGCAAGTTGTTTGGTGTGAGGGTGCAGAGCCCTGGCCCAGGCTGCCCAGAGAGCTTGGGGAGTCTCCTTGTGTGGAGAGATTCCCAAGGCAGCTGGAGGTGATGCTGGGCAAGCTGCTGGGGGTGAGCCTGCTGGAGCAGGGGGATGGACTGGATGATCCCCAGAGGTTCCTTCCAACTTCCAGCTGTGAGTCTCTATCCAAAATTACACTGTCTACTGGAAAAGATGCAAAACCTTAGCTGTACCAGACAAGATCCTACCTTAGTGTAGCTGCATAAGGACCATTCGGATATGCCTATATAATACCTCCAAAGAGGATTAAACTAGATCAACACAGCAATCCATCCACACAGCTTGGGACTATTGTTTTAGTAGAAGAAACCAAAATTGCTTCCCAGTGTGAACATTTTGCAGGAGAAACCTGAGGCCATTTCACACTGCAGTCTGCCTTACATGCATTCCAATGTCTGAGGGCAGCAGGAAGGTGTCACCCCCCTTGACAGACAGAATTACCTGCTCCAAAAGCAGCCTGTCATTAGCACTTCTCCAAGCAGGTGAACTTGAGCTCAGATGGAACAAGGAACACACCGTTAGTACGTTCTCAGGTAATGTCTGCTGTACATTAAGGGGAAGTTTTGCCCCAATTCCACTCAATTCCTTTTCTGAAGTATGGTCTTGACTAATAATTTGCTTAACAAGATGTACCTCAAGTTCACAACTGCTTCCTCCACCTTGGGGCTATATTCCCTGGTGGCAGAGCACTCTCCCATTCACGGCAGCAGGCTGGGATAAGACAAACTAATCCAGTTATTATTGCAGCAACATGAGAAGTATTAGGCTCATTTAAAGGGAATATTTTATTTGCTTACCTGTCTTGATCAGCAGGTAAAGTTACTCAAGTTTCTTTGGTAGTGCCATGAGTCCTGGGACTCTTTTTGGTTGGACAATCAACTCCTCCATATGAATGACAACATTATTGAACTTTGTAAAGGACTGAAGGCAAGGAAGAGCTGGACAGGGAAAGTAGAGTGCTGGAAACAGAAGGGTTGGCACACAAGCTGGCAGCAATTTAAACTTGAATAGTCAATGCATCAAAATATTAGTATCAACATTTCAAGCATCTAAGTCCTAGTGCTACATGGGCTTAAAAGGTATTGAGATTCAAATCCAAGCAAATAAAGACATCATTAGATACTAAAAAATGTTTATAAATGAAGTAGTGTCAGAATGAGATTGCCATGGTCAAAAGAACACACCTAGTGGGGTTATAAACTGCTGGAGCTGAGATTCAGAAGGATCACAGCAGTACTTACAGAGGCTTATCAGAAGGATGGGGACAGATGTTTTAGCAGGGCCTGTTAGGACAGGCCAAGGGGGGATGGTTTGAAACTAGAAGAGGGAGATTTAGACTAGAGAGAAGGGGAGAAAGTTTTTACACTGAGGGTGGTGAGAGCCTGTCCCAGGTTGCCCAGAGAGGTGGGAGATGTCCCATCCCTGGAACCATTCCAGGTCAGGTTGTGTGGGGCTGTGAGCAAGCTGCTCTAGTTGCTGATGTCCCTGCTGAGTGCAGGGGCTTGGACTAGATGACCTTGAAAGGTCCCTTCCCATCCAAACCATTCCATGATTCTATGGTATCAGCAGCTTGCCCATTCACCAGGACACCCTGGCAGCCTCTCACTCAGGGAGGACTCAGGAGGACTCTGCAGCAATGATCTGGCTTTCCACAAGTTTGAGTGTTCCCTCTTCTGCTTCCCAAATGTCAAGATCCCAATCTCAGAATGGAGCTCACAGCAAAAATGCAAGAGCATCTCCACTGAACAACTGGAAGAGGCACAGCTCAAACACTCCAGGTAGGGGCCTGAGGCAGACTAGAAGAATCTCTGCTTTGNGGATTATGCCATGGATACCCTAAGACTAAAAGAACTTTTGCAACCTACTCAATGCATTCTCCAAGCTAGAAACTGTCACCTCCATCCCCTCTCCCTATCCTCCCTCCCCAGATCAATCCAGTTTTAGCCACAAGTTACCCCAATATGCTCACAGATGTACTAAAAGAGACTGAGGAATCCATCAAGGTACCCATGGTGAAGCCAAATACTTATAAACACATTAAGGCAGGTTTCACATCATTTCAATTCTGGACACAAAATGCTGGTCACTTCACTCCACATGCACATAAGAAAGATTTAATACTTAATAAAAAGCTTTCCATTTGTTTTTAGATATCAATTATAGAAAAATCAACCTTTTTTCCTTTCTTGTTTAAAAGAGGTCAGAACATTACTGCACAGGAAAGCAGATGTGTAGCCACATCTGTTGGAATGGATCCCCTTCCCTCCACACACACAGAAACAGAGGTCAGGGGTCTTGGCACCAGAAGAGAATGGAGGAAGCTATCCTCATTGGCAGTCAGAAATGAGTCATCCTTCCATCCCCAGTTGAGAAGGTCCTTCTGACTGGACTTAAACCAAAGCAAACTATACCCCAGTGGGTACATTTACCTTTGAAACTCTCTCCAGCTCTGTTCAGACACACACACACACACAGAGCTCTGTATCACACATGCACAGAGAAGAATCTTCACTGTGGTGCTGCAACTAACTACAGAACTGATTGCCACTGACCTAAGGCCAATCCCTCAAGTGTAACTTCCCAAACTAGTCAAATCCTCAGGTGGAAGAGGCACTGTCAGTTCATCTCTGAGACTACACTTCCAAGACCAATGTGGTCTTCTGAGGAAAAGAAAACTGAGTGACCCCAAGTGACAGATGGAATGACAGTCCCCAAGCTAAAATCACCTCCCTACAAACAGGCAGAGTAGCCTACAGCAGAGTAGCCAAGGAGTCAAACAGCATTTCTCTTCCTTCTGTTAGAGAGATTGTTTCCATGGGTCACTGTTAAAAGGTATTTTGATAGAAAAGCTTAAAAATGTATCACTGACCCACAACAATAAAAAATAATACAGGAAATTTGGTTCCTAGTATTTTCCCCTCCCACCTTTTGATATTCCTTTATTCCCTCCCACTTTTGCATTCCCAATTATCCTCCCCCTTTAGAAAAAAAGGAGGGGAAGCAGAGTTTAGGCAAGTTCCATCTTCAAAACTACCCAGCACTGAAAGAACCATCAGCTTCTCGACAGCTCCTGAAGTGGACATCAAAAGGCTCGTCGCTGCAGTTGGGTTGTTGGTGCAATTCACTTGGCAGACACTCTTGGCTTTGTAAATAGTTGTGCTGACCCTGCTGATAGGGTTGAGACTGGGAATCCTTAGATGGAACTCCCTGGAAGAGGGAATAAAAGAACTTGTAAGTACATCAGAACTTTTCAGATCTTTACAGCAAGTGAGTCCTTACAAGAACAAATATCTCCATGCCACAGCACATCCATCTCTTTATCTCCTGTTGCTCCACCTTCAGCAGACAGTTTGGTCTGGTTCTTTGCTGTTGAAAGGAATGCAAGATATTCACTGTCCAAATAAAGCTACTGCTAGTGATGTGGTAAAGCAGGAAAACAGAGAGAGCCGAGATCTCAGATGGTATCTCCCAAAGCCAAACAGATTTTACCTTAGAATCAACCTTCCAGCTTTAAGGATTGCTTAATATAAATCACCCTTCCTTCTCCTTGAGATACAGCTGCCACTCCCTCCAAAGGGGCTTTTTTTCTACTAATCATCCTTAAAATGCATTTTTTTCCCCTTCCACATTCCTGATTCCTGCCTCTCAGGCTCTCAGTGCACACAATGAAGCACTCAGGGCATTGGCTATCCCAGCTCAGTGACAGAATGCTAATTGCTTTTCTTAGGCTAAAACTCAAAAATCATCAGAATTACAATCCAGGAGCTCTGTTTTCATCTCCCTGCAGGAGCTGCACTGATGATCCAGTCAGTGCTCCTGGCTAGGGATACACCAAAGAACCTGGCAAGGAAAAACTCTGCTTCATCACATGGGAGCCTGTCCCTCTCTAGTGGAACACAGGACATTGAAGGCAATTCACAGCATGTCCTGAGTTGGAAGGACCCACAAGGATCATGGAGTCCAGCTCCTGTCTTGTAGAGGACAAGCCCAAACTCACACCATGTGTCTAAGAGCACTGTCCAGATGCTGCTTGAATTCAGTGAGAGTTGGACTGCACCCCTGGGGAGCCTGTGCCAATGCTCCAGCACTCTCGGGGTGAAGAACCTTCTCCTAACATCTAACCTGAACCTTCCCTGGCACAGCTTCATGACATTCCCCCAGGTCCTGGTCACCAGAGACAACAGAGCAGCTCCTGCCCCTCCTTCATCCCTGGTGAGGAAGTTATAAACTGTCTCCTCCAGGCTGAACAGACCAAGTGACTTCAGCCATTCCTTATATAGCTTCTCCTCCAGATCCTTCACCATCTTTGTGGCCTCCTCTGGATGCTCCCTAAAAACTTCATCTCCTTCTTGTATTGTGGTGCCCCAAAGTGCACACAATACTCATGGTGAGGCCACACCAGAGCAGAGTGGGACTGGCACCTCCCTTGCCCTGCTGCAGTGCAGTGCTTGAGGCACCCCAGGACAGGCTTGGCCCTTTAGGCTGCCAGGGCTCACTGCTGACTCATCTTGCCACCAGCCACAACTCCTAGATCCCTTTCTGCAGGGCCTAAGCTGGCAGCTGTCCCTTCTGCCCACACTGTCCTCCTATCATAGGAAGCAATAAACAAACAAATGGGGGAAAAATTGACATCACAAGACAAATAAATCTTAAAGAACTGATCCACTCTCAGGACAGAATCCTTCAAGTGCTCACACACATGTTCTAGTTTCACACTTAGGCCATCTGACACAGACATAGGGCCCAAAAAACCACTTCATGACAACACAAGCACTCCCCAGACATCACAACCCCAGAAGCTTTGCTTTCTGGAAGCATGGCTGCCACCCCTCCCAAAGGGCATGCTAGCAAGCAAAGATTTGTCAATATATACTAAGAGTCCTTCTGACACCACTGCTGCCTTCAGCAAAGAACAGCTTAAGGTAAGAAAGGATGCTGTCACCTTACCTGGACTATACATTCTCCATCTCCTGGTCATGGTCCTGGTCCTCCTCTTCCTCTTCTCCTTCCTCTCCTCCTTCTTTCTCTGAAGGAACTTCCCCATCTCTTGCTATTTCCTCTACGTGGGCAAGCATGTCAGCCATCAGAGCTTCCTCCAGCCTCTTCCTCACCTGCTGCACCAGCTCCTCCTGCTTCCTGCCCCAAAGCAACGAGCACTGCCATCAGTCCTCAGAGCTGCCCAGGAAAAGGAATCTCCAGCCCCTCATCCATGAGGCTGGACAGAGCAGCAGGGCTTGGGAAGAACTCTCTGTAAGAACTGCAGCAGAAAACCAATCTGCCTGGCATTACAGTGTAAGCGAAGATAAAAGAAGACAAAGTTGTCCAATATTTTCTCTTCCAAGTCCTTAGCACAGACTGGACCAGCTTTAACTCTGGCTGAAATCTGCCTAATCTAGCAGCTGACTCAAGACTGGGATTTAATTCTTAGTACCAATATTAATATAAACAAGAAGTAGTCAAAGACTGTCAAAGCTGAGACTGGAGAAAGTTTGTGACCATTTCAATCTTTTTGCTCATTCTCCTTTTGAGTCACACCTTTAAATTTTACAGCTCCTTTTCTGTCACAGCCATGGCAAAGTGACCAAAAATCAGTGCTCAGGGGACTCCTATTTCATCACAGCTACAGGGAATCATAAAGTTACAAACAGATCATTTTTTCTTGTCATTCATGGATAAATCAAACACAAAAAAGCCATCATGTAATTCAGAAAGACTGAGCAGTCAAAGAGTCAGACCAAGGACCACCTTTAATGTTGTTAATGAATGCAAAAGTCTGCTTCCAGCTCTTGGGTATAGCCAGCTCTCTACCTAGGCCTTAAAGCTGAAATCGACCAGTCTTGATTTAGCAATATAATTCATTCCTGAAAGGAAGCTAGACCTAAATAAACCACCTCCTTGTTGACTGCCACTGCAGCACTCACTGCTTTGATTTGGTCCTGTGCTGACACTGAGTAAGGTGAAGAGAATCAAATTGCACTGCTCACGATTTCTCCAATCCCTTCTTTGCTCAGAGGTGCCTTACTCAAGGTTACTCACATTTTTGCAACAAAAGGAGACATACTCTTGACATGAAAAACAAACACAAACCTGAATCTTCACAATAACAAAAAAATATGGCCTTTAAGTACCTGTCTGTAGGAAAGCAGCTTCAGATAACAATTCTTTTTCTACTCTACATAAGGCTCTGCAGAAGGATCTGGCCAGGCTGGAGCCACGGACTGAGGTCAAGGGGATGAGGTTCTACAAGGCCAAGTGCTGGATTCTGCACTTGGGGCACAACAACCCCATGAACACTTGAGGCTTGGGGCAGAGTGGCTGGAAAGCTGCTGCTGGAAAAGGACCTGGAGGGTTGATCAACTGCAGCTGAAGATGAGGCAGCAGAGAACCCAGGTGGCCAAGGAAGCCACTAGCATCCTGGCTTGGATCAGCACTAGTGTGGCAGCAGGACTAGAATAGGGATTGTCCTCCTGGGCTGGGTGCTGGGGAAGCCACACCTCCAATCTTGGGTATAGTTTTGGGTCCCTCACCCCAAGAAGGACATTGAGGTGCTGGAGTGTGCCCAGAGAAGGGCAAGGAAGCTGGGGAAGACTCTAGAGCACAAGTGTGGTGAGGAGCAGCTGAGGAAACTGGGGTTGGTTACTCTGGAGAAGAGGAGGCTCAGGGGAAACCTCCTCACTCTCTCCAACTCCCTGAAAGGAGGTTGGAGTAAGGTGGGGATTGGTCTCTTCTCACAGGTGACTAGTGATAGGACAAGAGGAAACAACCTCAAGTTGTGCCAGGGGAGGTTTAGGTTGGATATTAGGAATGAGAGAGTTGTCAAGGCCTGGCCCAGGCTGCCCAGGGCAGTGGTGGAGTCACCATCCCTGAAGGGATCTAAGAAACATGGAGATGTGGTGCTGAGGGACATGGTTTAGTGGTGACCTAAACCATGGCAGTGCTGGTTAACAGCTGGCCTGAATGATCTTGGGGGTTTTTTCCAACCTAGATGATTCTCTGATCCTATTAGGATAAAGAGGTATTCCAGTTCACTCAGCAGCCACAGTGCTCCAGCAGGTATTTAAACCTGCCAGTGCAGAAACAAAAAAGGGTGGAGGGAAACTGTTTTACCGCAAGAAATCTTGTTCCAAGACAGTGCTAGTTCATACCTAATATCTTCATCTGTCACCATAAATGCTTTGCAAAGAGGCTGTGAGGTGTTTAGCCAAACTCCAGGGTTCTTCTCCACAGCTGCAGAGAGCTGGCCAGTGATGGGCATGGTGCTGGTGTGCAGAGCACTAGCTATAGCAGAGAGGAGGGTTTCATCAGTGCAGCCAGGTCCAACCCCTGCAAGTAGGAGGAAAAGTGATAAACAGCATTGCACAAGACAAGGAACAGCACATCAGGACAAGAGGCATGATTTCAGGCTAATGACAAAGCATGCACTGTCGTTCATCTCAGTCCTGGACAACTTTCTCCAAGGTTATTTAAACCTAGTTCAAGTTCTCAGTCTGTTACACACAAAAAACCCCAGAAACCAAACCAAAAACAAACACGCAACCCCCCCTCAAAAAAAACCAAACCCCAAAACAATTAGGGAATGGAAGCTGCTTCCATTGTGCTTCTGAAAAAATTAACAACAAAAAAGAAGTTAAGAAGCTTTGCTTCAGTGTCTCTTCAGGATGAAGAGCACTGAGCCTTCCAGCCAGAGGACTAACAGTTGCTGCTGAAGCAGGAATGGTCCAGAGCTCTAAGGAGCACTGGAGAAATAGGAGGTCAAACACAACACCCACAGATCACTGCTGATTGGGATCAAAATGCCACCTCTGGAGTTAAGCGTAGAATCTGATTACCTTGTAAACCTTTTGGAAGGTCCATTGTTTTCACCAGCTCCTCTGCAATGTCAAAAGCATTCAGTCCACTTAATTTCTTCTCCCAGAAGAGCTGACAACAAAGAAAATGCTTATTGGCATCAAACAAAAACAGAATTGACAACTGCACAAAGCACCTGCTTGCTACCAAAGAGGGCAGAGCACTGCTGCAGATAACCTTATACTGGATGCAGAACAGAAGGGC
This sequence comes from Bucco capensis, assembly GCA_013396975.1. Taxonomy (NCBI): domain Eukaryota; kingdom Metazoa; phylum Chordata; class Aves; order Piciformes; family Bucconidae; genus Bucco; species Bucco capensis. The sequence continues at coordinate 38,819 of VWZO01015267.1, forward strand.
TCTGCTGTGTCTGACAGCAGGGTACAACCCTCACTGCCCAACAGTCCCACAACTACTCTGTCCTGATTTTGCTGCCCTGAAAGAGACTATTTTCTTCCAGGGCCTGGTACTTTCACTGCTTCCCAGCTGGAACAGCAAGGCAAGGCTTGCTGCCTTTCCTCTATGGGCACATTAGATGGGACAGCCATTGTGATACTCCTAGTCCTCTCTGGTGTCTCACATAAAGCAGGAAAGTGAAGGAAGGCAAGAACTGTATCTGAGCTCTTCCCAGGGTAAAACATTATCTCTTTCTTCTCCAGCAGTTTCTCATGCGAACAACCTTGCCTAGTCCTTTCCTGCACTCTGAATCACAGCTTCTCCTCAAGGTTAAGCACACCTGAAGGCATGGTTTGGTGGGACCTGGACACACCTTCAACTCTCAGTCTGCATGTGTAAGGATGGTCAGTGAGGAGCTGCAGTACCACGTTGTCCTAGTTTGAGTCCAAATAAGGTACTCTATGCCATAGAGGTCATATTTAGTCCTTGAGACTTTGATATCAAGCTTGGGCTTTGGGGTCACTTGCATGAGGACCAAGACCCAATCAAAACAGGTGCTTAATTAAGCTCATTAGCACCTAATTAACAACCAGCACATATAAGGAGAGGTCTGGATCTCCATGCTTCTAGAAGCTTGAGCATCTAAGCCTTGTGAGGATCAGCAGCCTAGCTCTGTTCCTACAGGACTCTACCTGTTCTGCCTTCCATCTCAATTCAAGAGTTCCTGAGTCTGAGTCCCAGCTGCTGCTGAAGCCCTCCTGCTACAGCATCAGTGGTGAGATAGTTACCATCAAGGGGGGGTTGGGTGGTATTGCTTTTGTGTGTGTGTATTATATACACTCTTAGATGTGTAATGTAAAGAAAGATACAAGAAACAGTCAGTGTGTCTTATTCTGTGCTATACAACAGAAGATTAAATCTAGAAACCAATGTGTATATAAATCCTATACATGTAGTATATACATTTTCATAGATACACAAAAATGTCTAAAAGATTGTCTCAGACTCCAGTGTTGTCATGAAACAAGGCAAAGAATTACATGAGGAAGGGCACAGGAAGCTGTGTTACAACAAGTGGTAAGGTGAGCAGTGAGACTGCTAAGGTCAGGTTACAACCCCTGTGTGTTGTGAGGCTGCTCTCTGCTAACAGCTCACATCCACACATCAACCTGCACTCAGGTAGCAATCCCTTCCACAAGAGGGATGCAAATCTCTACCCAGCTCAGAGTTTTGCATGCAAATGTCTTGTCTTTAGTGTCCTCTTAGATTATTTTAGCTAGCCAAGGGGTTTATGGGAATAGCAGCACCACTCTGTGAGCACACTTCTGCTTCCTTAGGAAATCATGCTAAAACTCTGCCAAACAGCTTCAAAAACCCACAAGCACCCACAAAAGAAACCCAATCCCATTACTCCATTGCAAACAGAACCTGCCTCACTTCAGGAAAGGTAGTTTTTAAGGTTGCAAAGAAGGCTTTCAGTCTGAAAGGTGAGTATTTAGAAATGTTATTGAAATCCTTGTCACTCTTGGAATGACACATCTTAATTCCACCAGAGCTGCTAGAGTTTCAAAGGTACTGATCTTTGCACCAATGACAGGATCTGAACAAACTAATGAAGCTGAACATCAAGTTTCCAAAGGGGAAAGATGGACTCAGGACAGGAAAGGATTGAGAATCCCTAGTGGGATCTCTGTGGAGGCAACAGGCTGTTAGCTAGAGGTAGTACTAATGACATGAGGCTGCTTTGAGCAGAAACATCTGATTTCACCAGTGCCCAACTTCAAAGCAACACTGGTGTTAAGCACACTTTCTGCATCTTTTCACTTGATGAAATTAAGCTGAGAGATTGACTTTAATTTTGGGGTGTTCTCTTGTTGGCAAATACACAATATGGAAAGAAATAACACTTGGGTTTTGTATGAATCATGGAATTGATCACTTTATTCATACAGGTAAACTACTAATGATGCCAGAAAGATCCATGCAGGAGGTCCCATCCCTTGTGCTACATCAAACCCCTCACTGAATGGGCTCTGTACAGAACATGGGGTTCTTCAGACTCTCAATTCTGCAGCTGGAACATCTGACTGATTCTAATGAAATGCAAATGTCCCTAAAGTGCTTACAATGTCTGTCTGAATTTGTAGCTAATAATTGCAGCATTAAGGAAATGAAAGCTTGACTACAACAGGACTGGGCTCTAAACAGAACAGGGTTCTGAACAGACAGAACTGGGCTCTAAACAGACAACTGGGACCTTGCCTATCTATTAGAAATTGGCTTTGCTCTGATTTTAAAAGCACTGCTAAGTTATTGTTCCTGAGACACCAGAGACTTCTCGTTGCCATGAACTCTTTGTGCAGCATCACAGAATTAAAATGTTTCTTTTGGGACCCTCCCAGCAGCAAACCCTAGTTTCCCAGTTCTGAAGAAGATGCTGAGCCTTACCTGGCGGGGCTGGTCTACAGCTTTCTGAGGATCACTCTTCACCTTATTGCTGGGATGGTTTGTGATCTTTGTGACAGGCTGCTTGAATATGGAAGCTGTCTGTCTGACAGGCAGGGCTGTGTTCAGATCAGGCTTGCCCTAAAAATTGCAAACAAAAGGAGGTGGGAAAGACATAAAGATGTGCCACAGGGAAAAGAAGAGTTCATGGGCTTGAAAACTTGGCTGATCTCAAGCTCAAGTCTAATTTAAGGCCATATTAAAATGTTTGTATATGGAAAGAGGAAGACTCACACCAGGCATGAATGAACACAGAGTAATTCACACACATTGACATGGCAGATATCATCAACTCAAGAGTTAGACTGCTAAAATTGCACAACTACATTCAAAACTTGCCTTGGACCTACCAAAATTAAACAAAGGTTTCCACCCTGTCACAATTTACTGCACATACTAGCCTCCTCTCATTCTAGTTCATATACTTGGGGTTATCCCAATTTTGACAGAATTTAGGAGTCAGAACACTGAGCCTGCAGTTTGACAAACCACTTGCAGATCACCAAACCAGAAGATTGTGATACAATATCTGTAATCATTAGAAAAATTAAGAAGTGGGAGTTAGAGACCACTCTGTGAATCCAGCAGTGACCCTAAACCATTCCATTGAAATCCAGGTACAGACAGAATCACAAAGGTTGGAAGAGACCTCTAGGATCATCAGATCCAACCATACCTAGCACTACCATACCACTAAACCATGGCCCTAAGAAGAGTATCTAAGTGTCTCTTAAACCCCTGCAGGGATGGTGACTCCAGCACCTCCCTGGGCAGCCTGGGACAACACTTAACAACCCTTGCAGGGAAGAAATTCCTCCTGACATCAAATCCTCTGGTGCACCTTGAGGCCATTTCCTCTTGTCCTCTCACTGCTAACCCTGGTAACTGGTAACCCATCTCACTCCAGCCTCCTTGCAGGGAGCTGTAGAGAGAGCTAAGGTCTGCCCTGAGCCTCCTCTTCTCCACACTAACCAACCCCAGTTCCTCAGCTGCTCCTCAGCACACTTCTTCTCCAGAGCCCTTCCCAGCCTCCTTGCCCTTCTCTGCACACACTCCAATGCCTCTGGCTCCTTCTGGGACTGAGGAGCCCAAACCTGACCCCAGGACTCTNATGGTAAAGTGTGGGCAGTGATACCCATGTTCCTAGAATCCTTGGATGGGTAGGATGAGCTCATTAGCCTTCTGGCAGTCATCCTAGGAGAAGGACAACTCTGATTCCAAACCCAGGCAGATGGAGCTCGTTTAGCCCTGTAAGGCCTTCCAGCTAAGAGGTTAAACCTCCATCCTAAGGACCTCGCTGGCAGCGTCCAAGCTTGCTAGGCCCTGGCAGATGAACCTTAGGACTAAAGGGTGGGTCCAGCTCTGCACATGCTGTGTCTCACCTAAAAAAAATCCACAGCGCAGGCTCGAGGGTGCTATCTGCTATCCTCTTTTTATCAGCACGCTTGGAAAAGGCACTGAGGAGGAGTGGGGGTGGAACCCTCCCTGGATCTTTGTTCACAAAGCCTAGCCATACATACATAGTGCAAACAGAGGAAAGCTGCTCCTCACTCCTGAGATCTGACACACAAGTCTTGAAATGGCTGTAGGACGTACTTTGTTCTGGAGGATGCAGACACCAAGCCTGCTGAACATATTTATTCATGAGATGTAGAAAAGATGTATTCAGGACAAATATCACTCTGAACCATCTGTGTGCTAGCCTCTTTACAATCCAAGGGTAATCACCTGTACATTTATTGCAAGGTTTTGGGGGGAATTTTGAGCTGAGATGTGTGTTAGCTGCTGCTTTCTGCAGCAAGGCATCTTTGCTTGAAACATCACTGCAACTGAATGTTCCCCTCACTCCCAGAATGAGGATTCTTGACATATATAGAAAATAAGCACTATGTTATTTTCCACATTGAATGTTTTAGTGCACAGACGCAAGCTTTTGGGCTCTGAAAAAGCTTTCAGCATCCAAGGAAGATACTGAAGAATGACCTGAGCCAATCTATCCAGACAGGCAAGGACACCAGTGTGAACCTCCACTAAACCTGAACACTTAACCTTAGCGGTGCCAAACCCAGTCTCTTTCATTGTGTCCCACACCCAGGCCTTGCCATCCTTGCACCTCTTCAGGATTTTTGCCCCAGGTACATCTCCTCCTTAGATCAATCCTAAAGCCCAGGCACAGTCAGGGCCTACAAACAGCTCCAGGGAGTCACTTGCAGGAGGCTGTCCCTCCTCATCCCTGCTGCCCTAGGCACTCTTTTCCCAGAGGCCAGAGCAGAGCGAGCTGCTGCACAGCCACAGCATCAGCTGAAGGTCTGGAGCTCTGGAGGCAATCATGCTGGAGGAGGTGATCTCATACTCCAGGAGAGGCAGAGAGAAAGATGCCAGCCATTCTCCAGCCCTTCTGTACAAAGACTTAGCAGCACAGCAATATTCTTCCATGAGATTAGTACCCTGGGAGAATCAGGGAATTGCAGCGTTTATCCAACACGGATGATGTCCCATAACAGAGCTGATGTCCCCAGGGCTCAGCTTTGGGGACAGTTCTGTTCAATATTTGATCAGTGATCTGGACAGGGGATGGAGGACACCCTCAGTCAGTTTGCAGATGACATGAAGCCGAGTGGAATTGTTGATCTGCTGGAGGGTAGAGAGGCTCTGCAGAGGGATCTGGCCAAGCTGGATCAATGGACTGAGGTCAATGGGATGAGGTTGCTGGGTCCTGCACTTGGGTCACAACAACCCCACGAACGCTTCAGGCTCGAGGCAGAGTGGCTGGAAAGCTGCTGCTGGAAAGAACCTGGGGGATTGCTCAATAGAGGCTGAAGATGAGGCAGCAGAGTGTCCAGGTGGCCAAGAAGGCCAACAGCATCCTGGCTTGGATCAGCACTAGTGTGGCAGCAGGACCAGGGCAGGGATTGTCCTCTTGTCCCGGGGTCAGTTTTGGGCTCCTCACTGCTAGAAGGATATTGAGGTACTGGAGTGTGTGCAGAGAAGGGCAA
>VWZO01015274.1:5028-31126 GCA_013396975.1 Bucco capensis
GCCTCAGGACAAGAAGCAGGTCATTATTTAGCCACACCGGTCTTCCTCCTGCCCGACTTGATTTCTTACAGAGAGGAATGGACATTTCTTGTGCTCTAATCAGTGTATCTTTGAAGAGCTGCCAACTCTGGTGGGTTCCTTTATCCCTAAGGACAGTGTCCCAGGGGACCTCTCCCATCAAGTCTCTTAACAGCTGGAAGTTTGCCTTCCTGAAATTCAAAGTCCTTACCTTACTCTGTGCCATGCCTGTGCTTCTAGTGATTTCGAACCTGACTAAGGCATGGTCACTACACCCTAGACTCCCCTCTATCTCCACCTCTTTAATGAGGTTTTCTTCATTAGTCAGGAGCAGGTCTAGCAATGCAATGGGGCCCTGATATTAGCAGGTCACAGTCCTGTAGGCTTCCCTAACCCACACCTAACCCTGCACCCAGGGCAACCTCTGCCCTTCAGTTCTCTAGACTCTTTAATGAGGATCAGGCAAAGGGTATAGGGTTTTATTAGACAGGTGAGTCTAACCTGCAGCGTTGCGCAATGTCTTGCCTGCATCACCAATATTAGCCCACCCTCACCCGTAATTTTCTGTATTTCCAGGATTGCCTAGCTGGGTGTACCCCTGGTAGAGGGCAATGTCCCCTGCCCTAGGCGGCAGGCTTTCATTTTATTCCTCTGGAGCAGCATTTTGGAAACAGTAATCTCACAGCCATGGCTGAAGCTCCCGTGCTGCAGCTCCAGCAACACAGCCAGTCTGCCACTAGCAGCAGCATCACATTCATGGAGCTGGTTGTGGGTACTGGCTGCAGGGAGTAAGTCCTTGTAGTCCACTATACATTAGTGCTAATGATGAGATGGTCAGGGTGGAGACATATAGAGCCCAGGACAGTTCTTAGAGCTGGCTGACACTTTGGAGAGACACCCAATGGCACTCAAGAGAGAGCACCAGAGCCCTTGCAGGTGAGGATCATGCTTTTGCTGCAGTGACAAAGGACACTGGCTTGAACAACTTCCATGCCTAGACCACTGCAAAAAAGAATGCAGTCAGGAGGCATCTGCACCAGCACGCTGCCACACAGTACTCCATGTCATAGAATCATAGACTCCTTTAGGTTGGAAAAGACCTTTAAGATTATCAAATCCAACTCCTAACCTAGCACTGACAAATTCAACGCAAGGCTGTGTCACTAAGCACACAGATATAAACACATCTTTTAACACACCTTCAGCACTGGTGACTCACTTCTATGGGCAGCCTGTTCTAGTGCTTGACAATCGTTTTGGTGACTGGATTTTTCCTAATGTCCAATCTAAACCTCCCCTTGCACAACTCTTGAGGCCAATTCCTCTTCCCTATCAGTTGTTACTAGGGAGAAGAGACTGATACCCCACCTCACTGCAATCTCCTTGCAGATAGTTGCACGCCTTCTCTAAGGCTCCTTTTTTCCAAACCCAGTTCCCTCTGCCACTCCACATTAGACTTGCTTTCTAGACTCTTCACCGGCTTTGTTGCCGTTTTTTGAACACATCACCCTTTCAGTGTGGGTGCACTGTCAATCCACTGTGCCCATACTTTTGTCACCTCTAAGTTTGTCTGGAATGCCTAGATGCCTGTTTTGCCCCAATCCGCTTCAGCCATGTTTATTGCTATAGACAGGAGCTATGGAGATTTTCATTTTAAGATAAGTGATGAGACCCAGACAGTCATAGACTCCTGTGTACCTTGTATATCCTGTTATCCTCAGGCTATCTTGGCTACAGAAACATGATCCTGTCATTGGCTGGTGGTTGGGATCCTTGTTTGTTTTCACCCTCAGGTCCCAGTTCGTATTCCTTTGTGGTGGCCACCCCAGTCTTGCTACTCCCTGAATCCAACGGGTTTCCTTAACCTCTGAGCTTCATATTTGAAACTCACTCTGTGGAAAGAGCAAATGAAATTAGATGATTGTCCCCTCAATATCATTCATTAAATAAGCCAGTGGGTTTTGTGCTCTTCCCAAAGGATAACTGTTTTGTCAAAAAATGACGAATTCAAGTGTCCATCTTCTAATCAGTCTTCTGATTAAGAAAGACAGAGCTGAAAGACCTCTGAAATTGAGGTTTTATTTCACTGTAAATTGTCCATAAAATCTGATCTCCATAAAAGACATGACAATGTTCTTACATTGTAGTATCCCTGCTATACTCGATCTTTGAATATGTGAGAGACTGACAGTCTCCAAGTGCTTCAGTTTCTGACTTGTTCAAAGAATGAGAGATATTTAAAAACTCTACTCAGTAGCATTGTGGGGTATCACTGGGGTCACAGAGCTTATACACCTTTTCTTCCCCTCCAAACAAAGGTTAATGGATAGTTTTTATCTGGTTATAGTACTGCATGATGACCACAGCCTAGTCTTGGCCCAGTATGTGTGTACTATCTGAATTCAATACTTCATTACTTTGCCATACTACTCATAGAATGGCCCAGGTTAGAAGGGACCTTAAAGATCATCTAGCTCCAACCTGTCTACCATAGACAAGGATGCCACCCACTAGACCAGGTTGCCCAGGACTGAATCCAGTCTCTTCTTGAACACTGCCAGGGATGGGGAATCCACAATATCTCCAAACAACCTGTTCCAGTGTCTTACCATCCACTGAGTAAAGAACTTTTTTTCTAATATTCAACCTAAATCTACCGCTCTTTAGACTGAAACCATTCCCCCTTATCCTACTGCCTTCTAACTGGGTAGACTCACTCTCCCTCTTTTTTTATAAGCTCCCTTTAGGTATTGGAAAGTAGCTATGAGGTCTCCTCGAAGCTTTCTCTTCTCGAGCTGAGTAATCCCAACTCTCTCAGTCTGTCCTCATAGGGAAGGTCTCCAGCCCTCTGACCTTCTTTGTAGTCCTCCTCTGGACCAACTTTAAAAGGTCCATGTCCTTCTTATGTGGAGGGCCACAGACCTGGATGCAGTACTCCAGCTGGGGTCTCATGAGGGCAAAGTAGAGAGGCAGAAGCATCTTCCTTGGCCTGCTGGTCATGCGTCTCCTGATGTAGCCCAAGATATGGTTGGCTTTCTGGGGTGCAAGAGCACATTGCTGACTTTTATCCAGCTTTTTGTCTACCATGACCCCAAGACCTTCTCTGCAGTGTTGGTCTCAATGAGTTCCTCTCCCGGTCTGTACTCATGTTTAGGATTGCATAAACCCAGGTGCAGGACTTTGCACTTGGACTTGTTGAACCTCATTCAGTTCTCATGGATCCACTTCTCAAGTTTATCCAGGTTCCTCTGGATGGCATCCCATCCTTCTGGTATGTCAACTGCACCACTCAGCTTTGCGTCATCTGCAAACTTGCTGAGGGTGCACTCAATCCACCTGTCTAAGTCAATGATAAAGATATTGAAGAACACCTGTCCCAAGACAGAAACTTGGGGGACACCACTCATCACAGGTCTCCATCTAGACATACAGTCATTAACCACAACTCTCTGGTGGCATCTATCCATCCAATTTCTTACACAGTGAATAGTCCACCCTTCAAGTCCAACTCCAGTTTAGAGAAAAGGATGTCAAGTACAACTGTGTCAAAGGCCTTACACAAATCTAGGTAGATGATATTGCTCAGTTTTACCTTGTCAGCTGTTGCAGTCACTCCATCATAGAAGGTCAACAGATTGGTGAGGAACTATTTGTCTTTAGTGAATCCATGCTGGCTTTCTAGAATCAACTCTTTGTCTTGCATGTGCCTTAACACTGCTTTCACGATGATTCATTTCATAATCTTCCCAGGCACAGAGCTGAGGTTCACCAATCTGTAGTTCCCTGGGTCCTCCTTTCTACTCTTTCTAAAAATAGGGGTGTGGTTACTTTTTTCTCATCAACAGGACTTCACGTGACTGCCATGACTTTTCAAAAACAAGGGAGAGTGGTCTTGCTACTACATCTGCCAGTTCCCTCAGGACTCTGGGATGTATGTTATTGGGTCTCATAGGCTTGTTCTTGTTTAATTTCAATAGGAGGTCTCAATCTTGCCCTTCGCTCACAGTAGGAGGACCTTCACTCCCCTAACACTTAGCTAAAGCTATTGATTCTTGGTAAGTGTGGGAATCTTGGCTGTCAGTGAAGACTGAAATGAAAAACTCGTTGAGTAGCTCAGCCTTCTCAATATCCATTGTCATCAGTTCTCCATCCTTGTTTATCAGAGAGGAGACACTCTCCCTGACATTCGTTTATGACTAGTGTATTTATAGCACCCTTTCTTATTGTTCTTCACACCTTTTGCTAAATTTTGTTCCATCTGTGCCTTGGCTTTCCTGATCCCATCTCTACATATCTGAGCCATTTCCCTATACTATCCCCAGGCCACTAGTCCCTGCTTCCACTGCCTATGCCTTTCATTGTTGTGCCACAGCTTGAGGAGCACGTCGTTGCTCAGCCACATTGGTCTCCTTCCTGCTCTGCCCAGCTTCTTACACAGAGGGATGAAGAGCTCTTGCACTCTGAGAAGAGTATTCTTAAGGAGTTGCCAGCTCTGTTGGATTACTTTGTCCTTAAGGACAGTTTCTCAGGGGATCTCACCCACTAAATCTCTAAAGAGCTGGAAATTTGCTTTTCTGAAGTTCAGAGTTCTGACTTTGCTCTTTGCCAGGCCCCCATGATTTAGAATGTAACAAGGGCAGTCATACAGACTTAATCATTTTTATGAGCCCTAGAGAGAGGACTTTTACAGAACTATTCTCTCAGAAGTTTCAAGAATTTAAAGAACCTGTAAAAGGAAGAAACAGAAAATTCCTAGAGTAGCTGGCAAAAGAATGAAAATGCAGAATATTGGATTTGAGTATTAATATGAACCTCAATATGAGCACATTTCAGTGTTTTTTTTCCAGATAGCATTAATATTCAATCAAATAACTTAATGGCCATCCTCCTTAAGTCTCATCAGTTGAATGAAGTAAGTTTTTAGATGATAGCAGAGGGATTTGTTTGCCTATTCCCATGAAGTTATTTATTTCCTTCAATATAGCCTCAGTTTCCATTATTAACATATATTTTCTGGAAGTAATTTTCTTTTCAAAATGACTAGTGGCAATTCTGCATGATGATGCTTCCTTGTTGGCATACTCAGAACGGTAAGATGTTGTACTATAATCATCTAGAAGGAAAGTTGCACATGATATACATGTAACTGGCATTGTTTGCCCTATAAACACTAGCCTGCACATAGCAAGGACAGCCAGTTATCTGTGACATACAAAATAGGTAGGAAAATGACAGCTACCAACTTGCTACCAGCACAAGTGCATGCTATTTCAGGTGTTGCATGTAAAGTAGATAGCTCATCTAGTTAAAGAGAGTGTCATTACAATTCCAAAAACATTTAGCTTGGTGGCTGATTTGAAACCATTGTAATTTTTAAATAACTATATACTAATTACTATACGTCAAAGGCAGATGGAATGTTTTGCAAGCTTATTTACAAAACAGCATTTCTTAGAAAACTGGGTAATGCATAGAATAATATTGTTATATGCCTCAAAAGAAGTGTTTTTTAATGGAAATAAATGCTTGTTTGCCTTCACTGAAATGGTAAAATTAGAATGGTCAGGAAAAATTGGAAGACTGTTGGAGAAAATTCAATATATTCTGGTTAGAAACACAGCAGCAGAATCGGAGAAAATCCTTGCCTCAGGAAAATTTATATGTTAGGTAAATTTGCAATATGCAGAATATGTATCAAGAAAACCTGATTAAATACATTAATTCTGTAATGTATCTGCTTTACCTCAATACTCAGTGTTGCACTGTCCCTCAGATGACAGGCAATTTTTTCAGTGATTTAACACCAAAAGATTAGCTTTAGTCTGATTAATCTTCAAAGTGTAAGGGCTTTATCCAAGCAAAACAGCTGAATTTGTGGAATTGTATTTATCAGTAATGATAGGTGGTTCCTTCTGATACTTGGGTGATCAGAGCTGTTGCCCCAGAACCGACGCTTTCTTACTGACCTCAGACCTTCCACTGTATCCCTGTTTCTTATTTTCCCATTCGTAAATTTAGAATAATGACTCCGTCATAAAAACATTTGATTTGCAGATGAAACGTGCTTTGTAGGTCTACTATCATTATTCATTTAAAGAATAAACAGAACCAAAATTGAGCACCTCCCAGACTCTGAGGGAAGACTGGAACCCTATCTGAAATTGTGGTTTCTTACTCAGCTGTGGTTTATAAACAGTACAATGATTAATACTTATTCTATGTATCTTGCATTTTCTATGCAATTCTAAAAAAAAAGATTTTCTTTCAACTAGACAATTCTTCCCCTCAAAACTGAAAAAATAGTGGGTTTAGATACATTTTTTTTCTCCCCAGATAAACAAAAAGACACTGACCTGTTGAAATAACAGTTTGTGATCATGCATGTTCTGTCTGTGGGCCAATGCCCCTCTGAAATTGCAAAATAATTTGAAAAACATGAGAAACAAGTGTTCAAATGACAACTATTGAGCAGAAGAATTAAGCAGGAGCTTTCTAGTGAACAACAAAGGGAATCCAGGCAATTAGCTTACTTACTATAGTGGAAGCCAAAGTTCAAAATTTCCTGCAGCTTTAAAAATCTCACCTTAAGTGTATCCATGTTTTATTCTATGCCAATTTTAATTCTACTAATGACAGTTATTTGACCCACAGGTCATGAGAACTATGAACGTTTTGGAAAAAGAAAACAGCACAACAAGCTGAAACACACTGTTCAGTTATCAGAAGTAAGAAAATTTGGGTACACACAGGTAGTCAAGAAGAAGGGAGAAGGTGAAGGGGGAACCGAGAATGAAGAGAGTACAGTGTCCGGGGGAAAAAAACGTAAAAGCTGTGTTTGCAAATGGTAGAATTTACTTTGGGATGTAGATCCAGGAGCCAGCTTGAACATAATAGTGGCCTGCTTGAGCCCTTTCTTAAAGAGTTCATAGCAGAGAAGGTGTATATGTTTTAACAAGGACAAACTTTTTCTTTAGGTATCCACATTTCATTCCTCTTGGCTGCAACACCTATAGGAAAAAAATGCGAAAACCCATCTACACCTGAGAACAGAATCAGCTTCAAATACCAAGGCAAATGCATGAAACATTAACGCACATTATCTTTCAGGTTTTATTTATACACAGTGAAGAGTTATGGAAAATTTTAATTTTGGTTGCCACTTCCATTAATATAAAAACCTAGAGTAGTATTATTTACGCCATTTTGGCTCCACTGCCACCACCTCCTGTTGAAACCACAACTCTTATTCTATGTATCTTGGCTCACAGAGATTCTGGTTTTGCAATTTTTATGTCCTGTTTGTGTTCTTTCATTTTGCTGCCAGACTTCCTGTTTACTTTTACAGGACATTTTCCTCCATTCCACTTCTCATAGCTACATGTAGTGTGTCAGTTACCAGGTGCAGATGAAATCTCACAAGCCCTGAAAAAAAATACTGAATTTTAATGTTGTTAAGAGTAATACAAGTAACAGTAAGACAATGTAAAACTAATAAATCAGAGAGGTGATGCTGCCCAAAATGTACAGAATCAGAATATTTTTGACAGGTCATAATAGTAAGGAAATGCAGCACACTATACAAGTATAGTGATGAGCACAGTCATTACACACCTTTTAACTCATGCCATGCTCAGTAATAAATAAATACTTTGAAGCCACTTAAATAGCAATGTTTGTTCCCTCACCGAAGAAACCAGAACAAAAAAGACACTTGCTGGAAAAAAAAGATTGAAAAGGGAAATGAAACAAGTAGTTTGTTAACAGATGTGGAGTCATTTTTATGCTACAGAAGAGCAGTGCTGTTGCAACTTACCAGATTAAAAAATAGGAAAAATTTGAAATAATGTCATTTCATATATTCAAAACACACCAGAAAGTAATAATGACCTAACACTGTGATTTATTGTAGAAATTGGGCCGCAAAATACTTGTGAATTCTATCCTGGAAGGTGTTGTGTGCTTCTAGGGTACTGCCTGCACTCTAATAGCACAATAAATCCAGTAGTAAATATGATTTGTTCTAGCAAGAGAGATTTATTCGTTATGCTGAGTTACTTAGCTCTGCTATTGGTGTAGTAAAGATACTCTGACCCTTAGATTTATTTTTTTTGTTATTATTATGTTTTTAGACACACAACACTTACACCATGTCCAAGCAGCATTATAAATGTAAAGACCACGAAGTGTGACAGCACTTTAAACAAAATTAGTGTAACTCAGAGACTAAGAAACCACAGGCATACAAGATTCTCAAGGTCCATTGCATTTCATTATTTGTATATGCAGATCATGGATCATTGTATATGAAATATAAAATAATTTACTTTAGATCAGAGAAAGCATTATTTCCTATAGAGTAAAATGGAAAGAAAAAATTACAGCCTTGATTTTGCCAAACAGTAATCTTCAGCAAAATGTTTAGAGAGTTAAAAACAAAGGAAAGAAAAAAAAAGGAGTAATTTTCTATAAGCAACATGATATAGTATGTGATATATTTATAGCAGGATGTGAAAGTTTGAGGCTATAAGTTTTAGTTGGGAGATCATTTCTCCTTCTCCACTGATATAATATTTCAAACACTGGATTATAATTTTTGGATAGTGTTCAAAATGTACAAAATTCAAAGACTGATTACAAAAGTTCTTCTATGGTTTCATTTAATATTCCTTAGCTGTATTTTATATATATATATATATATAAAACTATAAGTTAGTTCTGTTTATAGAAAATGTACCCCATTAGCATGCTTATGACTTCATAAATGAGCTGTTGTGCTTTTGTTAGAGTGCAGGTATATCTTTGCATGTGTACCTATCTATACACACAAACATATATATATATATTTATCTTAGAACACCTATTGTTTTAGACTTTAATCATGTACAAAACCTACAAAGTTCTTGGAGTTTCAAATGCTTTCCTGAGTGCTGTAGAAATAAAATCTAAGTTATGGCAGTGTTTAGAAGGAAACAATTACTTAAAGATACAGTTTTACATTTTGTGGTGTTAATCCTTTGAAACATAGCTTCTCTCCCAACCAGTTTAAATGCTCCTAAAAAAAATTCAGGAAGGTGTCAGTTCAAGGATTAAAATGAAGAGCAGAAAGAGATGACTCCAGTTTGATCCCCCTGTGTCTCATCTCCATCATCTACAGAGACTAGCACTTCCTGTCGTACATCAGAATAGACCATGAATGCATAACGTTGCTTTTGGTGCTTTATCCAACTCTCAAAGACTCTGGACAACTTCATCCAGGGCTCTTCCCGGAAGCTTGCTCAAAGACTTCTGCACTTATGTTTGAGCCTGGCCTATCTTCCACATGAAAATACATGAGACTCTCATTAGGAACCAATGACTGTTTGGTTCTTAATGAGTACATTTGGCCTATCTAGACTATGTAGGCATATCTAACACAGGGTCATAGTGCTTGAGAAAGTCCTGTGTATTGAGAAATACACATCTGGGTAATCTTGTCTGAAATGGAGACTCACAGAGAACAGAACAGATTTACTACGGTTTATTTTCCCTTTTTTAAAAGATCACAGACTTTGATTCTATTCTTATCCATGCATCACTGGTGCTGTTTAACATCTTATTTGGTGACATAGGCAGTGGGATTGAGGTGCAACCTCAGTAAGTTTGCTGATAACACCTAGAAGTCTGATGTGGTCAACACACTGGAGGGAAGGGATGTCATTCAGAGAGATCTTAACAGGATTGAGAGGTGGGCCCATGCAAATTTCATGAAGTTCAACAAGCTCAAGTGCAAAACCCTGCACCCAGGGTCGAGGCAATCCCAAGCACAAATACAAGCTCAGTGATGATTGAATAGCCAGCAACTCTGCAGAGAAGGGCTTGGGGGTGTTGGTGGAAGAAAAAAAATGAGTATGACCTGAAAGTGTACGCCTGTAGCTCAGAAAGCCAATTGCATCTCAGGCTGCATCAAAAAAAGTGTGGCCAGTAGATCAAGGGTGTTAATTCTTCCCCTCTACTCTGCTCTGCTGAGACCCCACCTGGAGTACTATGTTCAGCTATGGTGCCTTGAGTGTAAGAAAGACATGGACCTGCTTAAGTGAGTCCAGAGGAGGGTCATTCACATGAATCTATGAATCTACGAGTCATGAAGATAATCAGGGAGCTGGAGCACCTATCTTATGAGAACAGACTAAGAGAGTTGGATTTGTGCAATCTGGAGAAGAGAAGGCTCCTGGGGGATCTTATTGCTGCCTTTCAGTACTTCAAGGGGGCTTACATGAAAGATGAAGACAATTTTTTTAACAGGGGCTGTTGCAACAAGACAAGGGGCAATGGTTTTAAACTAAAAGAGAGGAGATTCAGATCAGATATTATGAAGAAATTCTTTATAGCAAGGGTGCTGGAACAGGTTTCCAAGAGAATTTATGGATGCCTCATCATTGGAATTGTTTAGGGTCATTTGGATGGGTCTTTGAGCAACGTGATCTAGTTGAAAGTGTCCCTGCCCATGGCAGGGGTGTTGGAACAAGGTGGTCTTGAATGTCCCTTCCAACCTAAACCATTATATGATTCTGCAGCCTTTCTCACAAACTCTAGATACTGGTTCATTCTTCTGAGAATCTCAGCTTTTGTCACAATAAAGATCATGTCTCCACAGTTGTATGAGTTGGAGGAACCAGCTTGAGAGCCTAGGGTAGATATTTTGAAAAGTGTACAATGTCTACATCAGTTGCATTAACTGAAGGACTACTCATACTTATGGAGCAACACTCAGGCTGAGTTCATTGATGATCTGTAATTTCTCTTTTGCACCATGCTGCATTCTGTACACTTTTATCCTGAGGAATACTGAATGTTTCCTGTTGACCCAGAGAAAGAATATCACTTACAGCAGTCCTTGAGCACTTTCTAGAAAAAACTTCATTTAGAAGAAAACATGAGTTATGAATGGGAAAAATTAACACTTCTCTATCTAAGTGCTTTATTTCCTGAACATCTTTGGAAGTGGGAGAGTAAATATTAGTGGGATATTAAGGAATATTTAAAAAGAAACTTCACTGTCAATATAAATGCAATAGTGGTTTAATATGCGGTATAAACTGAAAAGCTTCCCACATCTGCCATTTGCTTTTCAAGGTTTTTTTTGCTTTGCAATCATAAAAAAAAGTTTTCTTTCTCTTTTGGCCTTGTTTTCCTTATAATTAGGGAATTTATTTCCTCTGAGATATCCCAAAGGTAACCAAGACTTCTCATAAATTCTTGCAGAACTCACCACTCCCTAGAGTGCAGACCATACCTGTTTTTCCCTGCTTTTTATAACTGATCTTAAAAAAAGGAGCAGAAGACATTTCACAGAATGATGAGTGGTGTATTGCATTACTGTATTTAAGAACGTAAATTATTAGCACCTTATTTCCTGCTAGGCATCTTATCAGACAGCAGTGTACCCGGGACCTGAACTGCTGATGTGGCACAGTGAGGACAGAGACCTGACCTGGGGAAACATCTCCTAGTCTCTGTACTAATGGAGTGGAAGTATGTAAGGAGCAGTTTGCCCATGATGGGGAACAAGGATGCTCTCAATCTCCAAAGGAAAGCTGCTGTAATCAGTGTATAGCATTGTCTCAGTCAATACAAGGGTTTCCAGAGGAAAAAAAACAAATTAACAAACAAACAAACAAACAATAAAAATCTTTTAGCTCAGTGCATAAATGTAAGAGATTGTCAAACTGGATAGGCAGGAGTCTGTCACACTAAAATTATTATTTGAGTTTGAAGCAAAGCTTTGTTTAGGTTTTAACAAAAGAAACTGTATTTTAACAACAGAAGTTCTATTNCCTGCACCTGCATCCAGTTTTGGCTTCTTGGCAGCAGTGCTCAAAGAGACATCAGCTGGCAGCACCAAACTGTTGAAAGCTTCCCTGCAATGCAGCTTTGCAAATGCCAGCCATTTATTCACTGGTGCATGCCAGCTAAACACAAGGTTTCTTTCCATCTCTCTTCTCTGCTCTCAGGTTTCACTTCTAAACAACAGCATGGAATCTGAGTACCCATTAAATCTGGTCACTTGTATTTGTTGTTGTAATATTTTGATCCAAAGGGTATTTCAACTACAGCGCTGTTTCTTCCTTGCAGACATAACTGTCGGACCTCAAGTTTTATTCTGTTTTAGTGTTTTGTCCTTCTAAACAGATCGTGGGATAGCTAAGCTGCTGAGATCTTGGAGTTATTTTGGTGCTTTTGTGTTTTTCCTCTTCTGTTTTTCCAAGTCCAGAATGCCACCCTGGAAAAAGAAACATAGAAGAAGACAAAGAGAATGGTAAACAGCTTAAGCATTCAAGCAAGCAGGCTGTTCCCATGCTGCCTTAGAGGTCACGATTCAGTCTGATCTCCAGTGCCCCAGTGTAAATTTAGAGCTATTAACAACATCAGATTCACTAGACTGACTCCAGAATTCTATGTGTGGTAGGATGAAAAATTGGCCCCTGTAGGATATTTTTCAATTCACTACATCTTTTCAGTATAGAGTGATAAAGTGCCACAGATGTGCAAGAATTCCACATTATATTTTCCTTGGAAATTTAAAGCTTATCTTTAATGTGTGTTTTCTGAAGGTTCTTTCCAGGCCATCTGGGAGATAAGGAATGTGATTTTCACAGTCTGAAGTACTGAAGCTTTTCCCTGTTTGCCAGTCTCTTTCTACAGATAGGTCTGGGTAGGAAAGAATTGACCCAGGACCCTTCATATGAACAGGATTAAAACCAAACAAACAAACTTTACAAACAAACAAACAAACAAAATTCCTTTGCCACAGCAGCATTTTGGCATGAGGAAGGAAGCAGAAGCATTATGGATCTGTTGACTTCATGTTCACTTTAATTAAGGCCTGAGCCTGTTCCTATTTATCAAAATATTTGTATTGACATTTACCTAGCATGAAATAAGTCCTTCTGCAAAGGCAGCAAAAGCAGTGTACTCTATCTTTTGGAGCAAGGAAAGATATTTCAGAAGAGTTACAATAAAGCCATGAGGGATGAAAGCAGCGTTGAGAGTGGGAGACTAAACAACTCAGACAGGTAGAGCCAGTGTGAGTAGTAGCCTGTTCCAGATACTTAGCTGGATAAATATTTCTTTGCTAAGAAATAATAAAGCTTAGATGCAACCAATACAATGCGGATGAAGAACAGACATACTATTAATCAGTGGAAGAGTAGACAAACTACCTTCTGATAACTGCTTATCTACATTTGTGTTTGAGGAACTGTGACTCTAAGACTGACGTCTAGAAAGCAGATGTGCTGGAAAAACTTAACACACATGTCTTTCTATGTTTTAAGTCTGGTTGCTAAAGTTCGTATGCCCACTGCAGTAGTTTACAAGATTTTTCTCTCTATTTTATGTAAACATCCGTCATTCATATATAAATTAATGACAGGGCTTGATGAAGGTCCATATATATGACAGTCAGCTTACAGACAAAGAAGCCACTGAGCTCTGGTAAGTAAATTTGCAGCTGAAACAAACATGGTCTTTGCATCAATGCAGGTTCTCTCTGCAGCCTAGAGCAATAGTGCAAAATGATCTTGTGCGAGTTCTTTCTCTGAAGAATCAATCGCCTCAGTGTGAAAGAACAGAGAAAACAGGGAAGCTTGGAAAAGAAGGGATGCATGAAGCCTGATGCTCAGAGAATAGAAATAAGTTTAAACACCATTAGTTTCAGATGAAAAAGCTTTGAAGTTGTGAGTAGACAACTCTATATATTCTATGTATATGATTTCTCTCTATTCAGGGAAAAAAAGAGGAATTTCTAACTTCTTTGTAAATAAGAAAGCTATCTGGCTCCATACCATGAAACAACCTCCAAGAACCTGATTTTTTGCTAAGTGCTTGGGTCACAAGAGGGGAGACATCGTTGTGGCTAGGCTTCGCGAATGAAGATNGGAGAGATAAGATCATTAAGTGCATTTCTGTTTTCAGCTTTTAATTTGAACCCAAATCCATGGTCAGTTAACCCTAGGATTACAAAGTGACTCAGGCACAGTCTGAAATCACAGTCAAATCAGAGTAGGATAATGAGAAATAAAAATTAAATCTTAAACTACTCCCACTCCTCCCTTCTTCCTGGGCTCAGCTTTACTCCTGAGTTCTTTACCTCCTCACACTCTTCCCCTGATCTATATTAGGGCTCATCTCACAGTAGACAGTCCTCCATGAACTTCTTCAACACGAGGCCTTCCCACAGGGCACAGTCCTTCAGGAATGGACTCCTCCAGTATGTGTCCTCTGCGAGGTCACAAGTCCTGCCAGCAAGGCTGCTTCAGCATGGGCTCCTCTCTCCACAGGTCTGCAGGCCCTGCCAGGAGCCTGCTCCATGGTGGTCTCTCCGCAATGTTACAGCNTACATACATACACAAAGTGACTGAGAAAAAGAAGGTAGACAGCATACCTAATCACAAAATTGCAGACATTGTATGAATCTTCAGCTAAATAAAATGGAGCAGAAGAGCTCTAGCACAATTTTTCTTACGTGTGTTTCAGAGCTGTAGCAGCCCCAGAGGAGGGCAGTAATAAGTATGACATACTCCTGGTTTTGGAATGTTGATTTGGTAAGAAGATAATTCTCTCTGTCTTTGAAAAGGAGGAATAGAACTCACAACAAATTATAGGTTGGGCTCAAGCTTGTTTTTGTACAAGAAGCGCTTGGTCACACGTTGGGTATCTTAGGTAAACCCCAAATAAAGTTTCTCCTAGCATGAAAACCTTTACTCAGAGGTATCACAGAAAACCTGAAAAAAATTATTGATTTTGTTATGAAATGTTTCTTTATCCTAGCTCCAAACAGGTTCAAATGCTGAGTGGAATTTACAGATCTCTGTGAACAGATAACTGGTTAAGAATTTCTGCAAACTGCATTCCCAAAATTCACACTATTTTGATCTCTTCTGCCCATATCCTTAGCAGGGTTTATGCTTCTACCTACTTCTGATCAAACAGTGGAACAATGGCCCATTGACCCCATAAATCCCACTGATGAATTTGCATTTATCTACAGTGCTTCTGATGAAGTAAAAAAAAAAAATCAAGGTCTCTGGTACAAATTCTAAGAATAATATCCCTTTTAATAACAGTGCAGGATATGCTTGCAGGTCTAAACTCTTTATGCTGTCACAATGACAGACTACAGCAGTTTGGCTATATCTTTTTTTTTTAATGGAAAATAAAATATCATACATTGGAATTTGCCCGTTAGGCTGTGTGTACGATCAAACACATCCAAACCCCGGTCTAAAATAGCTATAATATCTGTATGTCAGAGAATATGGTCTTTGCTATGTAGTGAATAACCTAGATGTTTTTACTGCAATAAAGCAGAGTACAGGTGATGGTAAAAACATAGAATACTTATATTTTTGTTAATGTTGGTTAAGTTTAATGAAACTAAGCAGAATTTTCCTGGTAAAAATCTGCAGACTCGAGAAGTCAAAAAAGAGGAAATAGCCAGTTAGGCTCCAGTGCCCATAACAGGCTAAAGTACGGAAAAACTTCAAGAAATACAGGTTTATTAGTAAATGAGACCACACAGGCACAATCCACAGAAAAATGACATGTCAATGGAATGTTACTATCCATTATCCTGACTTCGTCTGCTTGCAGAACTGGAGAGTTCTATTTGTGTGGCTTCCCTCAGACTCAGGTCTGGAGTTGCAAATTACCCCATACATGAATAACGAAACCAAAGAGACATAAGGGTGTCAGCCAGCTATAAAACCTTGATTTTCCTCTCCAAGACTCTGAAGAAGCCTATATGCTGATCATGCATGGGGGGCATGTAATGACAGTCCATTGTTCCTTTTTTACAGTGTCTCCAGGAAATTCATTGCAGTTCAGGTTGCCTGGGGCTCCAGAGGCAGCCATGCTGTGATTTTACCATATGTCCCTTTTCCCTTCCCACTCAGAGCTACTTTTGCAGTTCGACTCTGACTAGAAAAGCAGACTAGAAGAGCAGATCTCCTTTAAACTGCCACCAGTGTGGCGCAGCACATCCACCAGCTACACTCCTCCTTCCAAGAGGTGGAGCCACCTAAGCAGAGTCTGGGCCATTTCCACCCTCTCACTCCTATTGGGAATAAAACTAGAGACATGAAAAGCAGGGCAAACAGCTTTCAGTAGCTCCTTCCTAGATCTCCTTCTCAGCCTAGCCTTCTATGTCCTTCTCCTTCTAGCTCAGGCTAGATATTACTAGTTTTCCAGATCAATGACTGTAATCGTGAAATTGGATTCTATATCTGGCATTTTAAAAGCTTTCAGATTAAACAACGTATAGCTGTGTCCTATGGCCTCTGTTAAGCCTCTGTTAGGTCTCTGAAGACATTTTTCATTCTCTTTATTTTTGCCTTCTCTGGAAAGTGACAGAGGCCACAAAACACAATCAGATATTTTCATGTAGTATTTTAAAAGAAAACCATACCACCTTTTTTACTAGGGTCTAAGGATAATCATCTTACAATAATTTTTTTTAGTTAGATTTCTAAATTTTTAGATTTGTTTGCCAGGCAGGACCATTCCACATCTTTTTCTTTTAAATTGAATTATCAAACACAGTTAAATGTCCATCTCAGCTCAGTTACAAACAATCCATCATTTTTTCGTGTAACTAAAACAAACTAATGTTCACTGACCAAATGCATCTTTAAACAAAATCTCTTTCTCTCTCTGCAAGTGGGTTGTCTTTGCTGTGTTTATTACATGCAGTTAAGAGACACTTTTATTTTTTCTAAATTCCTTTTCATCTGAGCACTTCAGAGAAGTTGAATTCTAGTGCTGTGTGATTGGTATTTTCTGATGCATTACTGCCTACTGAAGGAGGAATACCCTTGATCTCTTCGTAAAAACCATATATGCACAGTCATAAAGTGACCTACAGGAAAGCTTGACTTCTGTAACATATGGAAAATTATGTTCACAAGGAGGTAGAAATATAAGCAAAATATGATTCTACCACCATTAAAATGGCTTGACTCAGTCTTTGCTGCAGCTTAACAGCTAAAATAACTCTAAAATGCTGGACTACTCCCATAACTATGATATTTTGAAAGGACAACTAAGAAAAGGTATTACTGATAAGTAACAGTGGACTAATTTCCACCTAGTTACTCTGCTATAAGTTTGGAGTGACACCCTTAAAAATGAAAAGAGGCTTACAAAGCATAAGATCAGAATGTGGCTCAGAACCTAGTATTTTTAGTCCTTTTAATAAGATCCTAGAAATAATATATGCTTTGTTTACAACAGAAAATACTTCTAGTGTGATTTTCCTTTCCTTTCTTCTATCTGATCAGTGGTTATCACCTCAAAAAGCCCTGACATCTTTCAGTTCATGTTCCCACCACTGGCAAGATCTAACTACAGAGTTAATGCATGCTCAGGAGACATGCCAGGATACTCCCAATCTTCCATCAGTGCGGAGAGTGCCACTGAGTGCTTTGCTTGGTGTAGATTTGTCAGGGCAATGTGGGTCTTAGAAAGTTGTAAATGGGGGAAGTAAATATGGTAGACAAATATCAGCACACAGGAAGGGAAATGGACTGTTATTCCAAGAATTCTTTATTTTCTTCACTTTGATACCCCAGTTGAATTTCTTTCCTTCATTATAAGTAATCACAATGTGTGTATTACTTTATCTCTTGCATACACTCCTTACAGGTGAAGTTTTGGTTCTAGATAGAGAGGCATAAAACACGCAGCTTCATTCCCTGAATGTATAAATCCTAATCAGAAGTCCACTGACACCCATGGAAAGACTCCCACTGACTTCAGCCAGCTCTGGACATGCAATGTCTGCTCTTTTGAGCAACTGGTTCACATTTGACATTGTGCTCAGGATCATATACTCACTTCCTCATCACTTTGGTTGGATTGTTTGTGTAGAATAGAGTTCAGTATGATATATCACTTCAACAGAGCAAAACAGAGGACATTAAAAAAAAATCTCAGCCATCTGCTAGTAAAAACATGTCCCTGTGTGAGGCCCTTCAGGTCAGTCTAGGTTTCTGACTGAAGAAGTAGGTAGTACACACTAACTTTAGCTGGAACAATGCATATGCAACCTCTTCTAAAATTTTTCTTCCAAAGATGTTACTGACATGAACTCTAAGCTCAGAATCTAAATAAAATGATGAAGAACAGGCTGTATTTTACATTTATTGTTGTTTTAAATTATACACAAAATGTTTTATCTGTAAACACGCCACAAACAGAGTAAGACAGTATATCCAGACGGAAAGCTAGACTCAGCCTTAAAGTAAAGAAAATACAAGAAAAGGGAAATCTAGTACATGGGACAAAATTAGCCTTTACCTTTCTTAAACATGGTAGCCTTTCATCAAAATTACTGATATCTGAGCAGGAGAAACTTGGCTTTTTTAGCTTCATCTCAGAAATAGCACAGCTCTTTACAAAGATGAAACTGGTCTTGAGAGCAACTGAACATTATATTTGGGGCATCTGAACTATAATTTTAAGCTCATTATCACTATTACCCACAGAAAACTCTCTTGCACTCTTCTGAAGTTACAGAAAACTCAGTGCATGGAAAAACAACTGAATGAAGGACAGTGATAAGAACAGTAAAATGTTGTTTTCCCTGGCATGCTGGGAAATTCTCATGACACCTGTTGCATCTAAGAACCAGAGTGTAGCTGAAGTCTCTGACCCCTTCACATCTCTGCTTCTTCCTCCTCTCTCACTGTTTATAGCGCAGGTTGCAAGTACTTGTTAAATTTATTGGCTTGAAACATAAACCTTTTCTTTTTCTTCTTATTATCAAAAATTCTGGCTGGTGACAAATCCCTCCAGTGACAAGAGGCATTGTCAGAGCAGAGAAACAAGTCTGTGAACAGACACACTTTGGCAAATGTAGAAACAAGGACTCATCTGTGCATTCACTGTCTGTTCTTATACGCCTTTTTTCATTTATTTAATCTGCTCTTTATATGCATATTGGATAGTTCTGCAGGTATGTGAAAAATCATTTTAGGTGTTTGGAAACATGATGTGAAAAATTACTGAAAGCAATTGCAAGGGGATAGGTGGAAAAACAGGACAAGGGGAAGAGAAGAGAGACAGTCTTGAACGAGACAAGGTGATGTCCAGGGGAGGTGAGACAAGGACAGTAAGTATGCCAGGAGCTGGCTACTTCATTAGGAGAAGCTGGAGAAATGCCATGGCATCCCAGAGCAACACATTTGTCTTGACAACCTCTTGGTTATAAAGGTTCTCTTTGTTTTTCTTTACTCCCTCCTTCCACATCTACCTTCTTCTGGATTTTTTTTTTCTTTTAGCAAAAGAGCAGGCGTATAATGTCAATTTTCACACCAGTCTGTAGCTTTTTTCCTGAAGGCTGTGTTCCTCTCAGAAATGAAACTTTTGATCTGTATGCACATGCATAAACACAAATACTTCTTCCCTAGAAAGATACAGGGGACTGACCTCACTTTCCGTCTTTGCATACCTCATTCACATCTCCATGTCCTATGCCTTAGTTGCGCCATTTCTGTAGTTACTTTATTTTGGTTTCCTTCAGAGACATCATGAAATGCAGGACACCCATTTGCATAGGTAAAGCTAAAATAACAGTTGTTTTTTTATTTCTCGAAAGGGCAGTTTGCCCAGAGTATTCTTACGGACACCTTGTGCATCTTGTTTAAGCACATCCTGTTTTGCAATAAGCAAGCACTGTTGCTCCCCTAAGCTGATTGAATACTGATTAGATTTTCTCTTCATCTCTCTCTCCTCCCTATTTTGCTATCACCTTTTTTTTTTCCTTTTCTCTCCTCTTGTTCACTCATCATAAGAAAACAAGGAAAAGAAGAGGGAAAAAAAAAGATGGCTTCTGGTTCCTCTAAGTCTGTGTTAGCAAGACTCCTTGTTTGTGGGGCAGGTGTGCAGGAGACCTCCTCCATGTCGTTGCCACAGCAACCTGCCTGTCCAATCTGCTGAATACAAAAAAAAAATAAAGACAGAGAAAAGCCATCCACCGCCTTCCGCTTCATCTACAAGTCCAAAAGAAGGATATAGTTTCCAAGCATTCCTCATAATTCCCCAGCCACTGCCCAGGCAACAGCCAGAAGGAGCTGGCGGGCCCTGTGAACAGAAAGCAGTCCCTGTCTGAAGTCCCCAGCACAAAACTCCTCCTTCCTCTGACTCACAATTCCCCATTCTCTTTCTTTCCCCTACACAAATGTTGCATGCACATGCATCCACACATATACTTGCATATGCACAGCTTAAACCTTTGCATGTTGCTCATGCCTCTCTCCCCTTGCAGTAGGACAGACCATGAGCACATGCATTTCATCACTTATGACTTCCTGTGACCTCCTGTTCCCAGAATACACACCAGGAAAGGCAGACAGAACATTTCAAAACTGTAATTGCCTGAATATTTATTCTAAAATGAATCCGTGTCCCTTCTATTGTGTCTCTTTTAATGAGTCACTGTTGCCAATAACAAGGTAAATGCTGGTTCTGACTCTGTAAAGTTCAGCCTCCCATAGGAACACACTAAGAAGTTTTATATTACACAGTGATTTTTGAGGTCATGCAGATCAACAGCCATATTCTGTAGTGATAGACACTTCAGAAATGCCAACTGCAAGCTTGTCATCAACATTTGGGAAAGGTTCTAAAAAGAGGGGTTTGTAAACCTTTGAAGATATTTAAATATCCAGTCACTTTTCAGATGGGTTGTGCTGCTAGAAGAGTGTTTATCAGCTAAAGAAAGGACTAGTGAGAGAATTCTCCTTATCAAAGCTTGCAGTTTAAAAAGTAGTCCCTTGCAGTTTCAGTTATGACAGCTGTTTCTGGGATATGAAGAGGTTTTTCAGAGCTGTGGGCTCTCTATCCCCTGTATCCAGCAATGAAAGCTCTCATTTGTCTTCCCACCGTCATGTTGATGCAGCTGGGTTTGACACAGCTTACCTCAGCACTTTTTTTTTTGTTAGAAGACAGAAGGCTTACTTGTGATCCCAGCCTCTTCCTATCAGATGACACTCAGCTAGTGGTTTTGGTGACTTATTTACTGGCACTAACTCAGTAAAACCAAAAATGAACGTTCACAACTAATAAATTCCTGAGCCCAGATAGCTTCAGCTACATTAGTAGAATTACATCAAACTATTCAAACTGATACCAGCACTCCCTGGGAACCTGAATACCAGCAAGTACAGAGGATTGCCTATTGCGTCCTCCCTGCATTCACATGGACTGTCCTTTGATCATGTAGTGTATGGAACAGTTACATGTACAGTGCTAGAGAGGCTGTGTGCATTAAAAAAGAAGTTATCTTCTTCCCTCTTGCTTGCTGGGTTTACTTAGGCACTTTTAGTATAAACAAATAGGATAAGAGTATAAATAGCCTGCATAGCATAACAACCTCTGCCAGAGAGACAAGACAGATGGGAAGAGAATCTCCATCTTTCTCAGCTGCAGTGAGGGACACCATTTTACTGCAGACAAAAGATAAAAATGTTTAGTTAATACAACTCTGTGCTGCACACTGCTGCATACAGGGTGAAGTCACAGCCCTTTGTAATTTTATAGGAAGTGAAAGCATTCCTTTAGTGTAGTGATGATAACATTGTTTACCATAGCATTCCTCTTTCTGATCGCTGCAACTTCCTTATAGAACTAAAAAATAATATTTCCATATGCTTTCTAAACTTTTGGCATAGCTCCATGTAAAATCTTTTCACATTGTAGCTCAGGAGGGATAGCGTTGATCAATTTGGCTTACAGCAATAACTATTTCAATGAACTTGCAGGCAAGATTCATTTGAGAGCACAGCTAACAGTCCAGAGTTTGGTAGACTGGGATGTAGGACCCCATCAGGCATGCATCCCTTCATCCAAAACACGAGTCACATGGTCATAGAAAGACAGAGCTAAAGACAACATTAAGGAACTCAGCCTTTTCCTCGTCCTTGCTTACAACGTTCCCCCCTCATCCAGTAAGGGATGAGATTCTCCCTCGTTCTTTTTTTACTGATGATGTATTTGTAGAAAATTTTTGTTATCCTTTATGTCAGTGGCCAAGTNACCAGCTCTTTATAGAATATTTCAACTGCCTGCTCCTCTTGGTTGGGTGGTCTATAGCAGACTCCCAGCACAAGATCTCCCTTATTTGCCTTCCTTTCCATCCTTACCCATAAACACTCAACTTTATTGTCACTGAAATCAAGTTCTGTTCACTCAAAACACTCCCTAACATACAGAGCCACATGCCCACCTCTCCTTCCTTGTCTATCGCTCCTGAAGAGCTTAAATCCATTCATCCCAGCATTCCAGTCATGACAGTCATCCCACCATGTTTCTGTGATGGCAACTATGTCTTAGCTGTCCTGTTGCACAACAGCCTCCAGCTCATCCTGTTTGTTGCCCCTGCTACGTGTATTAGTGTGGATGCACTTGATCTGGGATGTCAATTTCACTCCTATCCTTTGTCCTTTACACCTAGTCTCATTACTGGTGGGCCAGGTTTTATTCCCTTCCCCCTTCAATTCTAGTTTCCTGGCCATTTCTGTGGTTACTAACCTACTAGTGAGTCCTGGGCTATTATTGTTCCACGTACTACTGTTAATTGCCTTGAGTAGGACAGTAGACTGAAGGCTGTCCTCAGGCTCATCTCTAGTGAGCCTGGTTTTATCCCCTTCCCCCTTTGAGCCTAGTTCTCATTTGAGTACACTGTCAGTATTTATTAAGGTGCAGTGACTTACTTAGGTGCAGAGATTCAATAACTGTTTATTTTAGTACACCTAGATCTAAATCATGTTTGTTCCCAGCATAACATACAAAGAGCAGGAGCAGAAAAGTTTAATGTTCCGCTATTTTTTGTGTGTCACTTAAGTTCTGCTGACCTGGTTTATTGTAAATATTTCTCAAATTCCAGAAAATTACCTCCAAAGTTCACTGTAAATCAGTTTCCTCCTGGGCTGATTCAGCCCAGGAAAGATGAGATCATTTTATGGGAGTCTGGAGCAGCTTGTTCCCAAAAGTGTTTATTATAGATAGGCTGCTTTATAAGGTCCAGTTGGGACTTTAATGTATGTCTGAACTTAGCCTTAAGTGAATACTCTCTTGGTTAAATCCCATACTAGTTAGGAATTTATACAGGTTCTCAACTGAATGTAGAGTCGAAACATAGAGGAGAGACAAAGAGGGACGGGGAATATCACTCAGCAGTGGAGATCAGTAAGCATGGGAACAAAACATTTGTTAGACTGAAATTCCACTCTTGATGAAATTTCAAAAGACAGATAAGCTTTATGAGAGTTATTGCAGTTGTATTTAACGCCAGCGCACTGCAAGATTCTCTCCTTCCTCTGGATTAATAAATTTATGTTTGACATACCACTTAGAGCTAGTTTTCCAGTTAAATGAAGATTGTGAAGATATGTCTTCTTGGGAGAAGTTAATGTTCTGCATAATCATCTATCCTCAGCCCAAACACATGACCTATTGCAATTAATCATGGACTTCTACGGAAGTCTAATAGTGTGTGTTGGGCTGGAGGTCAACCTGAATGAACACAATGATCCCTCCTGACCTTAGAGCCTATGGACTCTTTGCTGAATAAGGAAGTGGCTGTTAAATTAGGTTTATTCCTCAGTTCCACATTAATCTGTATCGAAGTGTAATTGAATGCAACTGAAAACAAGTGGATGCTGGAAGAAAAATACTACATTTTCTGCTTTTCTGGATGGACTGCTCTCAGAGTAATAGAAACCACCATTTCCCTTATAACAGGGAAGCAGGTTCTGAATCTGTGCCTTTTCACTTCACAAATAGTAATGGAGTATAAGGGAAGAACCAGGTCTCTTTGTGATTGCTGTATAAGCCTGCTATACTTAGCAAAATAAAGACATACATTGTTATTTGTACAACCAAGACAGATGTTGGAAGTACAAGAATCCTTTTTTTTTTTTTCTGATAGACAGTGATCTGCCCTGGTCAGCAGACATGCTGACAATTCCACAATACCATACATGTTAAAGACAACCTAGGGTTAGTTTTTTCCCCAATTCTTTGAACAGAACTGAATCCCTGACATTAGAAATCTGTACCTCTTATCTGCATAAATACAAACTGGCTAAGTTCCCCAGATCGTAAACACCTTTCCTTTGAAGAGTGTGCAGTTTTGAGCACCTGAGAAGTGTAGTGGCATGTTGGAAACATCGTCTAGAGATGAACATGTCTTTCTATTCCTTCAATTATTAAAACATCAGTATTTTTAACTTGCTTAAAAGAAAACAGACCTCTGATTTACCTGATTTTCAAAAACATCTGAAATATTAGGTGAAACTAGATCAGGCAGAAGAGGGAAAGTTTAAGAAATTTAAGAAGAAATTTGCTTAAGAAATAATTCTCAATCTTTACCATGGGTTTGTGTTAGATTGTTGGAGTTCTGCTTTTGCAGTAACTTAATCCGTATCTTTACTTCAGTTTTTCAAATTTCTAGAGATTACACAACTTGCTAGGATTTTAGCTGTACCATATGGAAGAAAAGTGTCTTCCTCAACTTACTGTATTTTCATTGCACGACAGTATCTGTTTTCTGCTGCACTAATAACAGAGTTCTTTCTTTGAAATTCTGAAATATCTGTCCTGCGTAAATGTCCCATAGGAAATTACAATTCCAAACTGTAATGCACTGTGCAGACACTTAAGCATGAATCACCATCCTGAATTCTAAATAAACAAAAGGCTGAATTTATGGTCTAAATTAAAGGGAAAATAAATAATGTCTGACAAAAAATTGTTCCTGTGTTGCAGATGGGAAAAGGAATCAATGCAAGATTAAGTTATTTGATGTGACCAGGGTTATGCAGGCAACCTGTGGCAGCTATTGGCATTGAATTCTTGCCTCCTAACTGCCAAGCTTAACAGCAGAACCATCTTTCTTTCCAAGATACCTTCTCTGTTCTTAACTCTTTCATGTTTTGATCCAGTAAGTGGGTGTCACGGGGGGGCAGAATACCTGCTTGATCAAGTAGTTTTCATTAAGAACATATATCAGAGACAGAATATTTCCTGTACTTTCCCCTTCAATGAAATGTCATCTACATATCTCTCATACAGCTGTTCTGAAAGACACAGTTTAGCACCAAATGGCCTCCTCATTTCTTCTCCCCTGTGCTTTGCTAGGCACATGCTTTCCTTGCTGTGGTAGTAGCACTAATGTTCAGACTTTTCATTGCTAGGCAGATGCTAGGACTGTAAGGAAGAGCTCCTTTGTGCAACAATGGGGTTTTTATTTTCTCTTTATAAAGCATGCAGAACAGATCTTCTCCATGCCAATTCTTAACTGGTACAAAGTAAACTTGTTTGTTTGGTTTTGTTCACAAGAGGCAGAAGGAAGTGGTGAAACCTGCTGGAGAGCAAATAACTAGCCTGTGTTTTACATATTTCAGGTGTTTAATGGACAGACTAACTTCTCCCAGGGTGTTCAGACTCCTGAGCTTGAAGACAAGGATGGAGAACAGTACAACCCCCACATAATCCAGGAAGAAGTAGTTAACAACCTGCTTCTGCAGCTAGATACTCCTAAGTCTATGGGGCAAGATGGCATTCACCCAAAAGCTCTTATGGAGCTGGCAAAATTGCTCACCAAGCCTCTCTCCATCATTTTTCAACAGTCCTGGTCAACAGGTGAGGTACCAGATGACTGGAGGATAGCTAATGTGACACCTATCTACAAGAAGGGCTGGAAGGAGAATCTGGGCAACTACAGGCTTGTCAGCCTGATATCGGTACCAGAAAAGATCATGGAGAGGATCATCTTGAGTGAGTTCTCACAGCAATTGAAGGGCAGCCAAGGCATCAGGGCCAGCCAGCATGGGTTTATGAAAGGGAGGTCTTGCTTAACCAACCTGATCTCTTTCTATGACCATGTGACTCTCCTTTTGGATGGAGGAAGGCTGTGGATGTTGTCTACTTGGACTTTGGTAAGGCCTTTAACACAGTCTCCCACAGCATTCTCCTGGAGAAACTGGCAAATCACGGTATAGACAAATGTACTCTTCACTGGGTTAAAAACTGGTTGGCTGGG
>VWZO01015280.1:1286-15764 GCA_013396975.1 Bucco capensis
TGAAACAAAGCAAAGCAAAATTGAGCTTTAGTCTCTACTTCCCATAATAAGCGATGTCTGACCCTTTCCTGGGAAGCAGGGCTCCGGAACATGTAGTGGTTGCGTGGGGGACAGACGTCTTCTTCCCTCCCCCCGCCTCTGCCTTTTATCCCTGAGCTGATGTCATATGGTATGGAATAGCCCTTTGGTCAGTTTGGGTCAGCTGTCTCGGTTGTGTCCCCTCCCAGGATCTTGTCCACCCCATCACCTTGGTGCTGTGCCAGCCTTGCAGCAGTCACAACAGCACAGGTTACCTTCAACCCAAGGCACAGTGTTTCTGAAAACTGTATGGAGACATTAACTCCATCTCAGGCAAACCCAATACAGCACATCACAAAATCCATGCAACTGCTTTGCTTTTACCACATAAAAACTGGCCAAAAGTATTTTTCCACTTTAAGGAAGACTCTTGAATGCAACACTTCTGCATCTTAAGTGCCATTTGCTCATGAGGCATTACTTCAGATATGAACATCATAATTCTGATTTTTCCTTACTTTGATGTAACACTACTACAGTAAGTGAGACTACTTTCCAACAGAGGTCCTAACTGATGGAAGATAGGGAAGTTTTGTTGTGAGTTTCAGTAAAGATCAACATCTCATGTCTTGGGCAAGATCAGAATCAGGCCATTAAAGCCATTGTAAACCAGCAAACAAGCCAAAGACTCTATCTGCACCTGCCAAATTTAGCAAAACTTCTATCATCTTTCCCAGAAGGAAAACAAGTCAGACTGTTGCTTCCTAATGCTTGGGGAAGACAGTATTACTTCTATTCTTGTGCTGTTCTTAAATCTCATGCTCTCAAAAATATGTATGTTTTTACACAGTAGAACTGGAATTGCAGGTCCTCCAGAACAGGGGAAAAAAGATGGACAGATTCTAAAACTTTCACTTTTCACTTAAAAATTGTCTTGAGGGTCTACCAAACTGTGAATCCCATTTCCATTTGGACAATTCTGTTTCACTTCAGGTTTTTAACTGCATTGAAGACCTCAAAGCTAGGGAAAATAAACAGGGAGCAGTATCCACTTTTACAGCTTGGCATTCATTTCTAGTGGAGACCAAGTTGGATGTGAGTCATTGCTTTCAATGACTGCTGAAAAGCTCTTCCCAAAATGTAATATCTGGAATAATCCAGGCTAATTACTTTGGTATTGCTTGTCCCAAAAAACCTATATTTCAATTACTTAACTTCTAGATGCCTTTAAAGAAATTTTAGGAATAAATTACAAAAATATTTATTAGTAGAGAAAGGTAAATGCTGCACTAAATTCCTGAGTTTTGAACAGGTGAGCCAAGTCTGTGAGCTTAAAGAAGTCCAAAAGGCTGACAGCACCTTGGTGGCAGAAAGACCAAAAGGTTACTCCTTCTTACTTCATTATGGACATATTAGGATGATTTCATTCACTAATATTTCTAGATTTACACTATATTAATTTCTTTTTAGGGAGTCTGCTTTGTACATACAGTACCAATGAAAAGTGCAATATTTATATAGAAATTAAAAAGTTATTGAGTTCATAAATTGAAAAGAGCTGCTGTAAATTGCCTTAATTACAACCAAGAATGATGAACTTTAAAACACCTGTAGACAGAAAATGCAAGATGCTGGAGAAATAAATGACTGTTTTTTGCATGATTTCTTTGACCATGATTTCATCCTGTTATCTAGAATTCTAATAACCCAAGTAACTAATTATTGGAGTGAACAGTATGCCTAGCAGTGTAAATCTTCCTGCACTAAAAATCATTAGATGGGTAACTAGCACAAGTCCAAAACGTCCCCTCATGCCTGCACAGACATCCCATCCTTTGGGAGAAATCTGTCTGCATGCACCCTGTATTGCTTCCTTTAATGTTCCCATGGCCATTTTTTTAAGTTTCAAGTGGTAGTTAAAACAGTACTGCCAGTTACTAATACGCAATAAAAACACTCCAGATTTCCATGGGATAAAAAAATAAACCAAAACAGACAACCAAAACCAAGCCCCAAACAAACAAAAAAAAAATAAACCAACCAAACCAAGCCAAACAAACTCTAAAAAACTTTGCATACACTGTTAAGCGATGCACTATGGCATTGCTTCTTTTACACATTCAAAGATTACAATATCATCCCTTCATCATCCCAGATTTTTGAAAACAGAACTAGCTACACTCTGGATCAGTCCTCCAACTAAGTGTAATTTAAGATGCTAAGAAGGCTGTAGAGGTAAGTACATGTTGTAAGTAAATGTTTTTACTCTCTTTTTACAAATGAAACAACAAAATGTTCAATACAGCTAAACCAAATTGGCTACAGACATGCGCTGGAAAACAGGAATTCATTGTCCAATGCCAGGTAATACTGCATCAAAGACATCACTTTGTGGAGTAATCAGCCAATGCTTTCTGATGGCTTTCCATGAAAAACATCACAAGGGCACTGAGAAAAGATTTGTTGTATGGCCAGTCTGCTCTAATGGAGCTGAGGAAAGAATTAATTACAGGATTCTCATCTAGGCCTACCTTTGCTTTAACAAGACCCACAGTAATTCTCTATTCATGTTCCCAGGTAGTTACTAATTAATTAAATCACATTTTCTAAAAATAAAAGTATCAATGAGAAAGAGGGATTTTGTGAGACTAATACACAACTCTCAAAAAACACACCTCAGAAATGTTTCAGCCCTGCTTGGGTACATGCAGAAGTCCATTCACATGGGTCTTCTCTGATTTCTGTAGCTGCACATGCTCAAGAGGACTGTGGTTAAACCAGTGATAGAGTTCAAGTGTGGGAAACTCATTTTTCATTTAAGAAATTACTTGCTTGCTAAATTGGTACTTCCTGCTGCTGCTATTTTTCTCGATTTCAACAGCTATTTTCTTGAATGAAAAGGAGAAAAGAACTACTAGAAGCTGTTTGCTTACATAATTCAAATAAGGGGCAAAGTGCTGCATTGGCGTGCAATTATAGACCAAAAGTTCTTCCTGAATTGTTCAGAACATAAGAGTAAGATAAGTATGCATGCAGGGATAAAGGAAAAAGAAAGCAAAAAGAAAGGGTGAAAATTCTTTACTTTCTATAAGAAGAGATGTTTAGATTTCTCTTGGGAATACTTCCTGCATTGCTGTTCATGCAGCTTCACCCTACCTATAGAAAATGCAAAAAACGGATTATTTAATCATACAGACAAAGTAACTTGTTATGTAGTTCTCATGTGTAAAATGTTTGGTTTTCTGAACAGAGAAAATGAAGAAGTTTTTGGTGGGATGTGATATTTATTGAGGTCTCAGTATATTCAAGTGCATCTTTGATTTTAATAGGAATTTTTGCATAAGGAATAAATACAGAGTGTGAAATTTTATACACGCTCTTCCTCCCTACTCACAGGCTGCTCAAGGCAGAGTGCAGCTCCTCTCCCTGGGCCATACAGCAATCCATTGGAAAAGTACAGATTGCAGCAGGTTGTGTACCAGAGCATTAAGGCATCCCCTTAATGTACCTGGATCCTGCCTCCCAGACTGGGGATGAGAACCAGAGCGTTGACTTTCACCCACAGCACACCTGACTCCTACTCTCCTTATGAACCCTTTTACAACCTTGTACACTTGTACTTGTGCCATGGCCCAGAGGAAGATACCAGGATTCCAGGCTCCACTAAGTTCTAGGCATGTGCAACTGCTGAAAAAATACCAGGACCCTGAAGTCCTGGCCTTTTGCAGACCAGAATATTGCAAAACTCGAGATAGGCTAGAATGGAAAAAAGTATCTCAAAAAAGTCAGTTGTCTCAGAACCTCTAAATAGCCTTTGAGCTCTCATGGATCACAGTGAGCTGCATTCAGCGTCTTCCCTGACCTGGGATGCCTCTCAAGTCATCTGCTAGTGAAATTGATGGAAGGCCTGGGTGAGACTACCTGCTTGAGATTCAGCTCCTACCAGTTGAGAAATGCCAATGCATTGTCAGTATTTATTCTAAAGTCAAAGAAGGAAATTTTGGCTATAGGCTAACTGCTTTTACCCACCTCTATACCTATTTAGGTGTTTGGTTTTATGCCTTTGCTTTTATGAGTATGGGAATTTACATATACACACACAGTGGCCAAGTATTCCTGTGTCTGTATGTTTTTTGTTTGTGCATATACACATGATTTGGCCTGAGATACCTTGCAGTATGTCAGCATGATTCTTGTCATTGTTGAACCTGTAATTAAGTCACTGTTTTAGTAAACCACTTGTTACAGTAAGTGCTGCTAAAATCAATGTTTAATTTATCTCATTTTGTTAATAAATCTCAAATTGCTGATAAATTGAACTATGTCAGACATATTCATCTGTGACAGTAGTATTTCAGTCATGCCATTTTTTCATCAGACTTGTGCTTCGTTACAGCTGCCAGAAGGGCAGGATTGGCCAGAAGGGCCGGAAGGGTGGGATGCCATCCAGAGGGACCTGGATAAACTCGAAAAGTAGGGCCATGAGAATAAAATGAAGTTTAATAAGTCAAAGTGTAACGTCCTGCATCTGGGTAGGAATAATCCTAGATATGAGTACAGACTGGGTGAGGAACTCATTGAAAGCAGCTGTGCAGAGAAGGACTTGGGGGTCGTGATTGATGAAACCTGGGTATGAGCCAGCAATGTATACTTGCAGCCCAGAAAGCCAACCGCATCCTGGGNTCCATTCTACGATTCTATGATCCTATGATTCATGAAAACTTACCTTCCCAAGCTCCGCTCTGCAATGGCCCTCACATGAAGGATGTCCCATTCGCTTTAGCTGAGTCACACAAGTGTTTGGATACCTGCCCTCCAATGTATAACCATGCCCATGGCAATTTCTTTAATAGACATAGTGCATTTTTGTCACTTAGAGTTTCTAATAGCTTTTCAGCTGATTCATCCAAACCCAGCAGCATTTGTAATACAGAATGGAATTAGTGATAACCATAGCTTTTCATATTTGCTTATGCCAAGGTCATATTGTTGTTTAATGTAAAATAAAAACTAATCACTTGCCTCTACCTTTTGAGTTGCTTTAATTTCTCCTCCTCAGTAGCTTACTACACTCTATGATAGCTGTTTCTTCCAAGTACTTGCTTTGTATGAGTTAAGAAACAGATAGAGTAGCCTAAACTATCACTTTGAGGACACAGCTCCTTTTTTTTTTTCTTCTGATGCTAGATGCACTCATTCAAGGGAAGATGAAAAATATACAGCAAAATTGAATCTGTTTAGGAAATACCAGTTCTATATTTAATCCTGCTCTATTGTCAGTTGGTAGATGAATTTTTACTTCCAGCACAACACAACCATCCTTTGAAAATAACAAACATCCCAGTTTTAAGCATGTGAGCTTTCTCTCTGAATGGTTTGTACAAAAAGGGAAACAGAATAATACTATATAGATAATTTACTATAAAGACTGCCAAGCTGGTGTGTTCTCTCATGTGTGAGGAAGGGCTGAGCTAAAGTAAGTAAGGGTAATGTGAATAGAGTCTCCATACTACTAGTGTAACAGCTTCAAAAAAACTGTGAGTACATGAATGCAAATGGCTCATCGAATTGTAGGATTATAGACCCACAAAAAGCACCCTAGACTGGTATGGCATGGCAGGACTGTGGCCTGATGGGACCCCCTTATCCCATGGGGGAAACACATCTTTGGTCATAAGGTGATGGGACTGATCAACAGAGCTTTGAATTAGAATAACTGGAGAAAGGGAACACTGACAAATAGGTAGGCCAAGAATTGGCATAGAATTGCCTGAGGATGAAAATGCTACTGGGAACATTTACAATGCATGGCGGGCTCAGGAGTGTATCTGAAATGCTTGTACACCAATGTGTGCAGTAATGTATGTTCAAGCAATTAACATTTTTATTCATAGCATCATGTTCTTACCTACATTATTATCTAACTTCCAGATCAGAATATGGGAAGCCTAAACTAAAATAATTGGTTAAGTCTGTATCCTTCTTTGGGATATTTGCTGCTGTGCACATGGAGATACCATGAATAGGATGGGTGGTGGGACAGAAGAGTCAATATCAGAAAGCCCGTGAGTTTTGAAGTAAATATAGAGATTAATTAGACCTACTGACTATAATTATCAAACAAACACCAATAATATCTCACAGCAGAATTTATCTCTGAAGTTACATTTACATTAACAAACAGCAATGTGAGAACAACTATGCAGGATGCAACAGTCAATACTGAAGAACTCACTTCCACACTAAACAGGTTTTAGGGAAGAGGACATCCTGGACTCATGTGGACTGAAAGCTCATCAAAAATTGGAGTGAATCTTTGGAGTTTTTTAATCCCAAGGGAATTGAGTCCATGCACTCCACCACCACCCTGTAACAAGAAGCAAGGCAAGTGGTAATGCTCAGAAAATTTGCTTTGAAAATACCCTCCTGATAAAATTTTTAAAAGCTGCCTTAGGTACATCAGGGAATTCCAGGCATGAGATGAGATTATCTGTTCATCAGTTATACAAACATTTAATTTCTGTTTGATAAGCATCTGTGCTTGCTGAAGGCCAACCAAACCAGATGAAGTGAGATGGGCTTTTTCCTTGAGAGTCCCTCTTTTAGGGGGTTATGGAGTCTATCACCTCTATAATCAGTTATAAACTCAGAAGTCAATTACTAAGAAGCAATTTTAGAAGCTCTAGACAGAAATTCTTTATTTCTGTAACATAATACACATTCTTTTACCAGAGTATTAAAAGAAAGGCAAAAAAGAAAGATTTCTGGTTAGAGTTACTAGTGCAACTCTAAAGCATCAGCACCGTCTAGGATCTGTCCCTCAAACCTTTTTCCCCAATGGGGACTTAACTAGATTGCTAAGTATTTGACAGACCTCAGTACCAAGATCGATACTGAATTAGAAGACATAGCTAAGCATAACCGGGGGAAAATAATTAACAAAATTAAGGAGGGTTTTGCTCTGTGGGGAACTATTAAAGTTATCTTTATGGGGTCATGTAAATGTAATAAAGACTCTGCCTGCACCACACTTTAATTCTATATCAGAAATGGTCCCTGTAGATATACCAAAAGATTATTTTACTAAAATTGAATGTGCATTCTTTTCTGGGCTGAGGGAAAGGGGAAGAAAATCTTAAAAGTAGAAAGTCGTGAATCTTATGCAACAGAGATCTAAAGCTGCCTAAACTCCATCTCCAGCTAAATGGTATTTTGTTAGTTCAGATGCCGCAGTTTACACAATTAGTTATCCTACTTTGTGAGAAAAAGATAATGTAGTGATACAGCTGTGCTCTAAGAAGGTACATCCGCTCCTCATGATAGAATTTAACCAAGTGGTTTTTGTATTTTAAAGATACAGAAAATGGTAGAAAAAAATCTGTTAGAAACATCCAAATAACACATATGTGTCAGTGTTTAGATTAATTCTACTTTAAAAAATAGAATGCAAATAGGATTTTCTATGTAACAAAAAAGAATTCAGACTGTAGAGTATAATATTTAAATATATTTTTCAGACGTGTGCAGTAAACCTGAATTGTTCATCAGTGATATAAATTTTTCTAATTAAATGCTAGCATGCAGTTCTCAGGATCTGCTGTTCTTTCTTTATCTCTTCCTTTTCATTAGAGCTTTTCCAATTACACTGAAAAGAATTTATTCCGATCAAAAGTTCTGTTAAAATAATGTCAGTTCTTTTCATAACTCAAAACCAAGGCTATCATGAGAGAGCATCAAACTGAATTTGTTTTGCTCACTTAAAGTCACAAGAATGGCGACCTTCATCTTGGTTTACAGCCTCCTCAAGCTGAAGGCATCCATTTAGTATTTGAGATTTGATGGTCAGTGGAAAGATGATAGCACTTAGTTGGAAGACTTGAGGACACTTTGTGGATTTGCACCCTGACTATGTCACAAATCCATGTCACTACTGTCAGCTGTGCTTTCTTGTAATGAGACCCCAGGATGAAAGTGCAGGTAAGCCACAGCGTGCTCCAGGAGTATACTTTCTGGCATCTGTTGTATCTCTCTTGCTTCATTTCTGATTCTTGGAATTTTTAACCTAGCATGAGAAGAATGATCTTTGGCATTTCATCAAAATGTTGCTCTACTGAGTGTCAAGTTAACAAAAAAAATATTATGTGAGACTCTTTGAGCCCATTTGATAATGTTCATCTGTGGCATTAGTCTCTAGTGGCAAAAAGAGCTTCTTTACTTGCATAAAGGCTTAAAGGATTAAACCTCTAGTCTCTACAATGAACTGATGTTGCACTAAATACTGATACTTAGCATGTACAAATAATAAATCTCAATTAAACTTCCCTCTAGTCACTTTTCCTCAGGACTGATAATGTTCAGCCGCCACAACTTGCCGTTTGTTTCTAAATTAGAACTAAACTAGCACTCTTTTCCAATATTTTAAATGAACATCATTTTGCACTAGGAGACAAGCACTGCTATTGTTATCATAATGATCATCAGTCTCGGCCAGGATCCCCTTGTCATAGTGGCCTCTGCTTCATGAAGTTGTATGAACAGAGGGAAGATGTGGGCTCACCTGTCTCACATGAAAGTAATTCTTAGATTAACTCTTGTTATCTGGAGACTAGCTTAGTCCTCAAAGCTCAACATTTACCTATCTCACAAAACTCTTTGGCATTAACATACAGTATTCAGGTTTTCACAGCAAAAGCTACTTCTTCCTCTGAATACATCCATTCTTGCTTTCACTGACATTGTGTAACTCTGAGAGTTTAGCTAATTGACAGATGAAAGCAAACCTTTCACCCGTTTGAATCTTCTGTCTCCTCATTTCACTGTCCTGTAGAACTTGTGTTGTAAGATAGAAGGAAAACAGGGCTCAGCCTGGCTCACTGCTATGCAGCAGTATTACCTGGCTGATGTTGGGCAGAAAAAT
This sequence comes from Bucco capensis, assembly GCA_013396975.1. Classification (NCBI taxonomy): domain Eukaryota; kingdom Metazoa; phylum Chordata; class Aves; order Piciformes; family Bucconidae; genus Bucco; species Bucco capensis. The sequence continues at coordinate 10,222 of VWZO01015280.1, forward strand.
CAGCAGCTGTGGTCTCGGATCCAGTCTTCTGTACCGCAGGTGCAGACTGGATAGGTAGGCTGTTTGCATACGAGCTGTCATTTTAACATTGGAGATATGGCAACATATGCTGAGATGTATTTTGCTCTTTTGTCTGGTACTGTACAGACATAGCCTAATTCTGCAAACATTCCTTTTAGATTCAGTGAGCAGAACTGAGCATGGTACTCCAGAGAAGGCAAATGTCAAATACGGTGATGTATTATTTTCTGCATTACTATTATCCAATCTCAGATACATCCAAGCACCTTGCCTGCTTTTCTCTAGCACAGCCATTTTTAAGTTTAGAACTTCACTGAGCTATGTAGAAGGATGCTTCCTCCTTATGCTTTTATGTTTTACTTCATCAACTTTCACACTGCTTATTTAGCTAGTTTTGTCAGGTCATTCTGAGATTTTCATTGTCTTTTTGAGACTTGCACATCCGAATAGCTTTCATCACCACAGAAAGTTACTGTCAATACATTGTTCATTAATAAAGCTACATGTAATCCAAGTGAGGCACTCAGAGACTTTAGGACTAAACTGAGATTTTGGAGCACTCTGAATAAACTTAGTGAAAATACTTTCTTTTCTCAGCACAATTAATTGAAAACATATTAAAACATATTATAAGAAAAACTATTTCAGAATTTCTGTCTTGGGAATGATGGTGATGTGTGATCTTGTTGAGTGGTTGTTTCCTGAATAACTATTGGGGACAAGCATTAATGTGAAGAATAATGTTCTTACTGTCTTTAGTGAGCCTCAGCTGGACCAGCTGCCACATAACCTGCTGTGGTCTCAGTGTAGGTACAGAGCATTGAGACTTCACTTGCTATTCCATGGTATGCCTGTCCTTGCTAAACTGAAGGGTTTATTTCCAGAGCTCTAGAGTGCTATTTGCAATTTCTCCCTGTGGATGTCTATTTTTTGCTATCTGATATTCAGTTACAACTGAATGAGCCTGTCTGTGATAGGCTCATGGACAGCTAGCATCCTTAACACCTTCCTACTCACCTATGAGCTGAAATGTCTTGAAAAATGTGAGAGACGGCCCCATCTCTAGAAATATTCAAGGTCAAGCTGGATGAGCCTCTGAGCAACCTAATCTAGTTAAATATGTCCCTGCTCACTGCAGAGGGCATTGGACAAGGTGAACTTTAAAGGTCCCTTCCAATCCAAATTGTTCTGAGATTCTGTGATTCTATGATGTAGTTCCACTGGATTACCACTGACTTGCCTGTGAAATGATTGCTTACATGTAAATCAGCCTTCTTAAGTCCATTTTATCCAGTATAATCAGACAACTGTTTGGGCACTTCTTTCTTTCCTGTGTTTTTACTTAGGATTTTGGGTGCTAATTTCTTTATTAACTTGTTTTATGGTTCTTGATATTTTTGCAAATTACTTGGTAAGGGCAAACAACACCACCAAAATGCAAACTTGCAGCATTTAGCTCCCTTTGAGTGACTCTAATAACACAAGCAGTTGAGCAGTAACTAAATAGGCTACTCATGCTCAAAAGATTGTGAATGTCATAATCTGCAAATATCTATGCCAAAATCTGTCACTTGGGTGTTTGTTAATTTGAGGATTCAGAGCTGTGCAGACTCCTGTGTAAGGAGACAAACCCATCTACAGTCTAAAAAATCCTCTGGTCTGCAGTGATGCAATTTTGAGACAGAGTACTACAAGAAATATAAATTATACTGGAGTCTTTCATTCCAGACACTATGTCTCCCTAATGATACATCAGAGTATTTTCATCTAACCTCTCCTGCTAAATCATTGGTAGTATCGGCCAGATATTGATGATAAATGATTCATATTGATACCTAAATATTGGTAGCTAAATGTATCATAATGCATCATTCTAACATCTCCAATACCTGCTGATAAATGGCTTCACTCTCTTGCTACAACAGCAATTTATGAAAGAATATAATATAAACTTCAAGATAAACGCCCACAATTTGAAGAGATTGCCTCTTTTTACACTTTATAAATAGAAGCAAAGATTGTATATCTCCTCCAATATAGGTGTTGAAATGGTCTAGTTTAATTCCCAAAAGGACAAGTACAGAGCTCAAAGGGGAGCTCTTTGCTGATCTAAATTGTTTTAACTTCAGAAAAGCTGTGGCAATTTACTTCAAAGAAGGATCTGTCCCCAGAAGCTTGCCTGTTGCTACCTCTCCACCTCTGAAGCTTTACCAGAGTGATTTCTTTTTTTCTCTCTTTATTTGCAAGAAGCCCTCACCCAAAGACACTTAGCTGCTTGAGGATCCCAAAATGGAACTGATAAAGAATCATATATTTTTAAAAGAAATTATCTTTGTGATCTGCAGCAGTTACTTCCCCACTTTCAAATTACCAGTTTCTAATCACAAAAAGTATCAAGACATTTATTCTGTTGTAGGAAGCTTTTATAAGCCAGATAAGGCACTGATCTGATTCCCCTTCTGGCTGAACTTGCATTCATTAACATCTTGTGCTGTGGGCAGGTGGATGGGTAAAATTTCCAAACTGAATGCTGTCAAAGTATTTTCAAAACATTTCAATAGCCATTTTCCATGAATCACAAGTGGAAGACAAAAACCAGGTGGTAGTGAGGCACATAGTTTGTATCACTGCTCACATTTTCACCTCTGAGTAGTTAATTTATCTCCAAGTTTTACTTGTAAAACCTTTATGTATCACTATCATTTATTTCTGGTATGGAATAAATGTACACATGCATTTTATCCAATGAAGGCAGTGCACAGGCAGGAACTAGCTGACAAAGTGTTCCTCATGGTCTTTTAATGCACCTCTTTCCTATATTCTCCTCAAATGTCATCTCTGCTTGTCTTCTGTCGAACTGTTGTGAGCATGAAAATAATAAATAATACATACTTTGTATTCCAGCAACTTTATACAAGTGCTCTTAACATATAAGCTCTCCAGTGAGACAAGGGAGAAGAAATTTGAGTTGTAGCTCTCTTATCTTAAAATGAGTGAGAAACCATTATGTTCCATTTGTGCTACATCCCACTGACAGTGCCTGGGAGCCAAGGGAGGGAGAATCTTCCCTCGGTGCATACAGCTGGTATCGACAGTTGGTCTCAATGATCTTAAGGTCCTTTTCAACCTACATGATTCTATGATATAGCACCAGTGTATCAACAATAACACTAGTTCTTGAAGCAGAGACCCCCAAAAGGCCACAGGGGAGCCCCCAGGAGGTACAAGTCCATCTCTTTTTCTGAGCCAGATCATTTTGCATCCATGCAATGCTACAGTGATGTGGATTTCCCTACCCAAACACAGTGGCAGGCCAGGTGTATGGAAACCTGCTTGCAAGAAGCCTTGAGAAAGGTTTCCAATGCACAAACAGCTCTTCCTAGGAGAAGAGGATCTTGTTTTCATTGTGCTGGGGGCTGCTGGTCACTGAAGAAGACTAGCAGATTAAGCTTTGTGTGCGGGAGAAAGCTAGTTCTCCCTTTCTTCCTTCAGGTATTTCAGACTCTCAAGAATTTTTCTGTCCTCCCTGGGCTCTCCTGTCTCCACTTTCAGGGTGATGCAAGACCAAATTAAAATCAGAATTAACAGAAAGTGCCAAGAATCTGGCAGCTCTTTTCTGACCATTGATATCCTGGTCAGTGAGGACAGCTTTAAGATCGCTCTTGTTAACATAGAGAGAAAGCCAAAAGGGCCTTTATGTGGCCCACAGGCTCCTCTGTGCAGAACAAACAGGCAATGCTGGAGGACAAAGCGACTTTATAATTAAATAAACTTTATAATTAAATAAAACAAATAAGCAAATGCCAGAGTCAGCCACTAGTTCTAATGATATAGTTTAGGAGAAATAAACACTCATGCATGTATACATAAAACTGAAGCTTGAGCAGAGGAGATCAAGCCAGGCACGCGAAATGATGTGGGAAGAAACTGGAGAATCTCCAAGATTAATACCTGGCTCCAGGGCTGGTGCCACCGACAGAACTTCGGGTTCTTTGACCGTGACTCAGTATACATGACACCAAGCCTGCTTACAGGATATGGGGAACACTTATTCAAGCTTGGGAAAAGGATCTTCTCACAGGAGTTAGCAGCCCTCATCTAGAGGGCTTTAAAGTAGAATAGAGGGGGGTAAATCCAGGACTGCTAGGGATAAACCTTGGGGGGACAGACCAGTGTCAGAGGTGACATCAGTACCTTGGATCGAGTGCTTGTATGCCAATGCCTGTAGTATGGGCAATAAACAGGAGGAATTGGAAGCTATTGTGCACCAGGGCAACCATGATATAATTGCCATCACAGAAACGTGGTGGGATGATCTGCATGATTGGAGTACTGTGATGAATGGCTACAGGCTCTTTAGAAGAGATAGACAAGGAAAGAGAGGTGGAGGAGTAGTGTAATATGTTAAAGAGGGCTTTGATTGTGTTGAATTCAAAGTTAGGCACACCAGGGTGGAATGTCTATGAAAAAGGATAAAGAGGAAGGACAACGACTCTGATGTCCTGGTGGGAGTCTGCTACAGACCACCTGACCAGGATAGAGACAGTGATGAGATATTCTTTCAGCAACTTGGTGATGTCTCGCATTCACTAGCCCTTGTTCTCGTGGGGGATTTCAACTTTCCAGATGTCTGCTGGAAATACAACACAGCAGGAAGGGGGCAGTCCAGAAGGCTTCTGGAATGTTTGGATGATAACTTGCTGTTGCAGCTGGTGAGACAGCCTACCAGGTGTAGTGTTCCGCTAGATCTACTGTTTACCAACAGGAAAGGGCTAGTGGAAGAAATGGTGGTAGGAGGTCGTCTGGAGCATAGTCATCATGATATAGAACTTTCATTATTCGGCGAAGTTAGGAGGGCAGTCAGCAAAACCTCTACCTTGGACTTCTGGAGGACTGACTTTGGTCTATTCAGGACACTAATTCAGAAAGTCCCTTGGGGAGAAGGCAAAGGGGCCCAAGAAGGCTGGGCTTACTTCAAGAATGAAGTGATGAAGGCACAGGAGCAGGACATCTCTATGTGCTGTAAAATGAGCCAGCGGGGAAGAAGACCAACCTGGTTAAGCGAGGAGCTTTTGCAAGAACTCATGGGAAAAAAAAAGAAACTATCAACTTTGGAAAAAGGGGCAGGTGAACGAGATGATGTTTAAGGATAATATAAGGTCATGTAGAAAGAGAATTACAGATGCAAAAGCTCACTTTGAACTTAATCTGGCCAATTTGGTCAAGGATAATAAAAAGTGCTTTTATAAATACATTAATGGCAAAAGGAGGGCCAGGAAAAATCTTGATTCCTTGTTGGATGAAGGGGGGAATATAGTAACCGAAGACATCTTTCTCAAAGGGGAGATTTGCTCAGGAGATTGCAGGACTAATCAACAGGGTTTTAAACTAGGTATGATGGGGGAGGGGGATAATAATATCAGCAGTCTTTCATGTGACAAGCTGCAGGGGGGGACATCTGAGGTGATGGGAAGGGGAGCTAGTAAGAGTTTTCAGACTGTTGCCCTGCAACATGCAGGACA
>VWZO01015285.1:8648-29449 GCA_013396975.1 Bucco capensis
CTGGAGAACTTCCCCTAGGAAGACAGGCTGAGACAGTTGGGGTTGTTCAGCCTGGAAAAGAGAAGGCTTTGAGGGGATCTTATAGCAGTTTTCCAGTACCTAAAGGGAGATTATAGGACAGAAGGGGAGAGAGTTTTTAAGCAGTCAGACTGTGCTAGGACAAGGGGGAATGGTTATAAGATGAAGGAGGGGAAATTTAGATTGGAGATTATGAGGAAGTTCTTTCCCCAGAGAGTGGTTAGGCACTGGCACAGGTTGCCCAGAGAGGTTGTGGCTGCTCCATCCCTGGCAGTGTTCAAGGCCAGGCTGGATGCAGCCCTGGGTGACCTGGGCTAGTGATTGGCATCCCTGCTCAGTGCGGGGAGGTTGGAATTAGATGATCTTTAGGGTCCCTTCCAACCTGCCCATTCTATAATTCTATGATTGTATGATTTCCAGGCCAGGCTCCTGGTAGTTACACAGGATGCCACAACATGTCCCAGAGTCCTGTAGGGATTCAGAAACATCTGGAAGATTTCACTTTGAATTTTAGTATGTGCAACTGCCTTTCATTCCATGGCCACAGTGCTGCTGCCCTTCCTAACAAGGTTTAAAGCATGGGCTATGTGCATCCCATGAGGTGAGTATCAGGAGGATAGGACCAGTGTTTTTACTGTAGTACCTAGTGACAGGACTAGAGGCAATGGGCACAAACTAGCAGCCAGCAAGTTCCAGCTGAACAGGAGGAGGAACTTTTTTCCTTTGAGGCTGGTGGAGCACTGGCCCAGGCTGCCCAGGGAGGTGCTGGAGTTTCCATCTCTGGAGATATTCCAAACCCAACTGGACACATCCTCTGCAAGCTACTCTAGGTTCTCCTGCTCTGGCAGGGGGGTTGGACTAGATGATCTCTAGAGGTCCCTTCCAACCCCTAACCTTCAGTGATTCTGTGAGGGCAGGGTGCAGTGGCTGCCAGGTGAGATGGGCACATGGAGGTGGGTGCCGTGCAACCACATACCACAGCTTTGCTGTTGCTGGTGGGGTTCTGGTGTTTCTGGCTTCTACACGTTCAAGAGTGTATCAGGGTTGTTGGTCAAGGTGTGACATTTCTGATGTTGACCACAGTGTTTTGCCCTTGTGAAGGCACAGAAGTTGCTAAGTTCAGTGACAGTTCAGGTTAGGAACAGAGGAGGAGGAAAGTGCTTATAATGGAGATATGAAGAAATTGGTGAGGAAAAAAAGACTTGTCCAGCTTCTGGGTTTTCTGTGAGCAGTCCTGCCTGGCAGTGTCAGGTTGGGGCCGCAGGGTTAACCTTTATGGAGGTTTGTACTGCTTTACTTCATCTCTCATTTCTTCTTTCTAATTACAGCAAGGAAGCCATACATGGGTCTGTTCATGATTAGAGCTAAGCAAGATGTGCTCAGCAAGCAGGTTTTTTTCTAATGAATTTTGTGGTTTTAGCTGAACTTTTGAAATTGTTCTTTTAACAGAATTGGTAGAAATTTACTTTCTTTCAGATTTTAATCTGTAACCACACTTTATAAAGAGTTCACAGCAGTTTTCCTTAATTGGAAATCAGCCATTTGGGATTTATACATAAGTTTTGGGGTTGGAGTTTTTGGCTTTTTGGTGGGTTTTTTGTTTGTTTGTTTTTCTGTCTTTGAGTTACCATCCTGCTGAAAAAGCTTTGTGAGTGTTTGGCTTGTATTTAGGAATTCAGTAGTTTCTTTCAGCAGATCTTTTCACAAAACTCTCTTCGAAGAAAATTCTTGCCCACCATGGGCTTTACCCCAACAGAGTCTGGAAAATGCCAGTATAAAAAGGAGACAAATATGTATTCATTTAATTGGGTTTTAGAAAATGAATAAATAAATAATTGGATAAATAATACATAACTTTCTTCCAGCCTTGTTCATCACATTGAATAATACTGATGATAAAACTCAGAATGAAAATCAGACTCTTCCAGCTCACTTTGTGTCCTTCTACTTGTACAATACTTTTGATTTGGCTTAATCTTTGCACATATTTCTCCATAGATGTGAAGAAAAATTATATTAACCCTAGCAAAAGATAGGTATTTCACAGCAAAAAGTCCCTGCTTGAAATAAACACCAAATCTTTTGTGTTTTAATGCTGTAGAAGGGAAAACGCCCTTGTAAGAGCAGGCTCACCACCAATGAGAATTGGCTTTTTTCTTTCACTTCTTTTTGCTATCCCTTTCACTTTCTAAAGCAACTCAAATTGGGAGGAAAAAAAGGAGACTTTTTTTATTTAATAAATCAAAATGGAATATAAATAACACTTTGCAATTATGAGTGTTTAAATTCCAAATTTTTGAGGCTAATCACTTTCAGAAACAAACAAGAGCTTGAATTCATATCGCCTGCAGTTGTTATTGGAAAGGTATGCCCAGAGATTGCTAAATGAAGTCAGTCCCAGTGCAATTATGATCACTCAAGCATGCTTTCAACGTATCGTGCCAAATTAGGTAGATTTGAGCAATTTGACTTCCTGTAACAAATCTCTGGGGCACTTTTGAGAAAGCACAGACTGTTTACAAACACTCTCCGGTTACACGAGGAGCGCAGCGCGAGGGCAGGCCTAGCAGCGCACAAGCACACACCTGTCAAACTGTGACAGCATGGGCTGCTCATGCCACATGTGCTGCAGAAAGACCTCACTCTCTAGGTTTTTGTTGTCCTTTATTTGCAATTGAAAAACTGAGAGGCCACCAAAGTTTTAATTACCTCGGATTCGGTCTTTTGAAAACCAATATGCTACAATCTGTTAAATGTAAATATTGTTGGCTTTCTGCATTGCTTTTTTTCTTTTAATTGAGTTGACCTTTTTTTCTCTCTCTTTAGCACAAAAAAAAAAAAGCAGAGATTATATATCTGTACTACAGAGGTAGAACAGTTTAGCTAATGCTCCTAAAGAACTACTGTTGCCTCGTTCCTGATCCAATATAGACAGTCAGTACTTCCAACAGCAAAAGTGTCAGCAGATCCTTAGATAGCAGCAGAGGTCTTAAAACCAGCCCAGCCATTTTAAGACATATAGTTTCTACTGAAAAAAAAGGTAAAACTCCCTAAAAAAGCAAAACTGAATCTTGCAAACTATACTAGAATTGCTCTAATATCACCGTCACCAACTTTGTAGAGTCCTGTTCTTTCTGAGACGGGGATCGAGTTTCAAACAGGAAAGGTTTAGATTGGACATGAGGAATTTCTTTGCTGAAGTAGTTGTTAATTCTTGGCCCAGGCTGCCCAAGGAGGTGGTGGAGTCACCATCCCTGGAGTGGTTTAAGAAACATTTAGATGCTCTCCTTAGGGCCATGGTTTAGTGGTATGTTGTGCTAGGTATGGTTGGACTTGATGATCTTGGAGGTCTCTTCCAACCTTAGTGATTCTGTGATTCTGAGTTGCTGTAAATGCAGTCAGTGAACAGCATGTTGTTTTTCCTGTTCGATGGCCATAACACAATAACAGTTATTGTAATTAATTAACACTAATGACAACCATTTCTGTCTGTTTCAGGGCCTTGGGTCCAATTCCGTACCTGTACTCAAGTAGCATTTACTCCAGCAGTAAGTGATTGTGAGCCTAAAGGTTGAAGGTGTAGGGCTACTCCTATGTGCTGCAGTGTTTGCCTGGGTCATGGCCACCACCTTGAAGGACTGAGCTCTACAGAGGTGTTAAAGTGCTTACTCTTCCCCTAAGTATTTTCATTCCAAAAAGTAAGCCTTTTTACTAGTTGTGTGGTTCAGCACAGTGCTGCTGCAGCTCAACCCACACAACCATGCTGAGCTACTGTCCTGTTCATCATCGAGTAGCAATAAAATCCTTGAGGTGATAGTTTTATACAAAAGCAATTAAAATGCAGTGCTCTGAAAAGTGCTTCTTCTGGGAGGAAGAAGAAGAGTGTTAAGAGCAGCCAAAAAAAGAGCTGAAACATTTTTCAGCCCTTTCAAACTCACATGCATCCCTTGCAGGAGCAGAACCCCATTCGATTTTCACAGAATCACAGAACGTTAGGGGTTGGAAGGGACCTCTGGAGATCATCTAGTCCAACCCCCTGCCAGAGCAGGACAACCTAGAGCAGCTTGCACAGGATGTGTCCAGTTGGGTTGGGAATCTCTCCAGAGATGGAGACTCCAGCACCTCCCTGAGCAGCCTGGGCCAGTGCTCCACCAGCCTCCTGTTGAGCTGGAACTTGCTGGCTGCTAGTTTGTGCCCATTGCCTCTAGTCCTGCCAGTAGATACCACAGAAAAAAATCTTTTTTCCCCCAATTCTGTTAACAGCAGGAATGGCTTGGGCTGGTAGAAAATTTCCTATTTTTGGTTGCTTTCTCTTTCACAATTTGTTGAAGTTGTTGTGTTCTGTGCTCTCCAGTTTGCTCTCATCTGTACCCATCTTCTCCACATAGTGTGCAGGCCCTGCTCTGGACTCTGCAGTTCTGCTGCTGCTGGGAAAGTATGCTTTGGGCCAGCTTTTCTTTTCCCACTTTAAAGCAGACAATCAACTGTTCCTCAGGAAAATGTAAACAAAATCAAATCTCTTTGGCCTCCAGTCTGGGGTGCTGCAGGACAGATGTGCAGGATGTTGAGGTGTCAGCATGGACCCAGGAGATTGATGTACAGAGCTGAAGAAATGCACACACCCTGGAAAAGGATGTTTGTGTCCTGTTTTCCAGTCTGATACTGCACTTATAAGAGCAGAAAGACTTTTTCATTTCTCTAGTTTAAAATTTATGGATGTTTGGGGCTTTGGGGCAGGAGAGTTGAGTCTCAAGCTGTAACCCACCTAAACAGCATGTAGCATCTTCACCCTGTGGGCATGGGCAGCTGGGTTTGCATTGGGATACTGCCTTAATCTATAAGTTTTGCCTCCCTCATGAGTGTGTGGTCCTGAGCAAGGTGTGCTGGAGGAGAGCATGTCCAAGTTTAGAGACCAGTTAAAAGATGATCATATCATCAAAGGTTTTTCATACTGAAAGGTAGCTGAGGCTGATTTAATGGCTGAGGATGTAGAGCTGCAGACCAAATTAAGCTGCTTTGAGCTGGCTTTGAGGACAGGCTGGTCAGGTACTGCCAAAAGAGAACATTTCCCACTGACTTCGACTGGGAGTCCCAGCTTCAGAGTAATTGCAGGGACGTGGGGAAGAATAGTCAGAGCCAGGTTCTCAGTACTAGCAGCCAGCAAGTTCCAGCTGAACAGAAGGAGGAACTGTTTTGCTTTGAGGCTGGTGGAGCACTGGCCCAGGCTGCCCAGGGAGGTGCTGGAGTCTCCATCTCTGGAGAGATTCCCAACCCAACTGGACACATCCTGTGCAAGCTGCTCTAGGTTGTCCTGCTCTGGCAGGGGGGTTGGACTAGATGATCTTCAGAGGTCTATTCCAAACCCTAACATTCTGTGCATAATCTAGATACACTCTTGTGCAAGATAGTTGCTATGCATTGGATTGGGTCTTCTGCATCTACTGTACAGACATTCAATTTGCAGTGCCATTGCTCACTTGCACTGTTTGGTCCTTTGATGGGAAACATGTTTTTCAACATCCAGAGTGAATTTTCTGCCAGAGCTTGCAAATTTTTTTCCCCCTTTTTTTATATTTGAGGTACTTAAAAGAGCCACCCCTTGCCTGTCCTTAATAATGACCACAACATCACCATGATGCCAATTCCTACTGGTGTCTTGCAGATTTGCCCCTTCAATTCTCCTATCTCTCTGGGGCTCTTAAGCTTCAGCTCAAGTTGAACATGTTTTATATGGTAAACACACACAGACTCACAGACTGTTAGGGGGTGGAAGGGACCTCTGGAGATCATCTAGTCCAACTCCCCTGCCCTCCCTGGGAAGCCTGGGCCAGTGCTCCACCACCCTCAGAGGAAAAACTTCCTCCTCCTGTTGAGCTGGAACTTGCTGGCTGCTAGTTTGTGCCCATTGCCTCTAGTCCTGTCCCTGGGCACCCCAGAACAAAGCCTGGCCCCAGCCTCCTGATACCCACAACGAAGCACAAACAGATAACATCTAGAGTTATTTCCAACTTTGAACATTTTTCCAAGAAACAGAGAGGTCAAATGGAGTGAAATTGTTTTTAAAAACAAACAGTCCAGCAGAGAGGAGAATTAATTGCAGGTTTGGAACAACATTGTGATGCAAAAAAAAAAAATGGCAAGCTAGATTTGTAGCTTGAAATCTTATTCCAAATGATTTATGTTGGTCATATTTCTGCTTGTAAACAGAGATTAGAGAAGAAACTTCATAAATCTCCCACTAAGGTATAGCAAAGCACATGTGCATTGCTAATGTTTTAAAGGTTCCAATTCAAGCTCTAGATTTCCCTAACAAGCAGACACTTTTTTTGTACTGAAAGATGAGTAGAAAATACTTTCCTGTGAATTAATGAGCTAATTTTTGGATTACACTCACAGCTGTTACTACATGGGCTGGCTTTGGTCATTCTAATATGTTCTGATAGTCCCCCCTAGGAACAAGCAAAGTGGTCTCACAAGCTAGGAGCAGTTCAAAGCTTTTGATTACACGCCGGTCCTTGAAGCTCCCAGTCACCCATTCTCTACGGTGCATGCTCTCCATCTGCCAGAGCATCCACATGACAGAAGCTGGTGAGAAGGTCTGCTTGAGCAATGCCTTCAAGATGTCAGTAATCAGCTAACAGCAGACGTTAAGAGCAACTATTACAGCCCTTGCCATCCAGATTTGGGGATATCTGTGTTCCTTCAGGAATGATCAAACTTAATCTCAGTAATATAGAGCACAGTCTCTCCAGAAGAGATCCAGGCTTGTCAAGTGTCACACTGTTTTCTCAAGCCAAAAATAACTTCTTTTTTTCTTCAACTTCTCCTTTTTGCCTGCTGAAGTGTTTGAAATACAACATGTGCACCAAAAAGCCATGCCACTGAACCTCACCTTGATACCTCTGCACAGGCAAGGCTTTAAAGGGGAATCATAGAATCATTAAGGTTGGGAAAGACCTCTAAGATCATGAAGTCCAACCATCAGCCTATCACCACCATACTCACTAAACCATGTTACTAAGCACCACATATATGCATTTTTTTGAACCCCTCCACGGATGGTGACTCCACCACCTCCCTGGGCAGCCTGGGCCAATGCCAAACAACTGGTTTTGTGAAGAAATTTCTCATAATATCACAGAATCACACAGAATCACAGAATCGATCGGGCTGGAAGGACCTCCGAGATCATCAAGTCCAACCCTCCATCAACTCAAATCCATTTACTAGATCATGGCACTCAGTGCCACATCCAATCTTTGCTTAAAAATCTCCAGGGATGGTGAATCCCCCACCTCTCCAGGCAGGCCATTCCAATGCCTGATTACTCTCTCTGTAAAGAACATTTTTCTGATCTCCAACCTAAATTTCCCCCGGCAGAGCTTGAGCCCGTGCCCCCTTGTCCTATTGCTGGGTGCCTGAGAGAAGAGACCAGCTCCCACCTGGCTAGAACTTCCCTTCAGGTAGTTATAGACAGCGATGAGGTCTCCTCTGAGCCTCCTCTTCTCCAGGCTAAACAACCCCAGCTCCCTCAGCCTCTCCCCATAGGACTTGTGCTCCAGTCCCTTCACCAGCCTTGTTGCTCTTCTCTGGACCCGCTCCAGCACCTCAATATCTTTCCTGAACTGAGGGGCCCAGAACTGAACACAATACTCAAGGTGCGGCCTCACCAACGCAGAGTACAGGGGAAGGATCACTTCCCTGGTCCTGCTAGCCACACTATTTTTGATACAGGACAGGATCCCATTGGCCTTCTTGGCCACCTGGGCACACTGTTGGCTCATGTTGAGCTTCCTGTCAATTAGTACCCCCAGGTCCCTTTCCGCCTCGCTGCTCTCCAGCCACTCTGTGCCCAGCCTATAGCTCTGCATGGGGTTATTGTGGCCAAAGTGCAGGACCCGGCACTTGGCCTTATTGAACTTCATCCCATTGGAATCAGCCCATCTCTCAAGTCTATCCAGATCCCTCTGCAGAGCCCTCCTGCCTTCCAGCAGGTCGACACACCCTCCCAACTTGGTGTCATCAGCAAATTTGCTGATAATAGACTCAATCCCCTCATCTAAATCATCAATAAAGATGTTAAACAGGACTGGACCCAACACAGACCCCTGGGGAACACCACTGGTGACCGGCCGCCAGCTGGACACAGCCCCGTTCACCAGCACTCTCTGAGCCCGATCCTCCAGCCAGCTCCTAATCCAGAAGAGGGTACGCTTGTCTAAACCATAGGCTACCAGCTTATCCAAGAGTATATTATGGGAGACCATAATAAACCTCTCATTGTGCAACTTGAGGCCATTTCCCCTTGTTCTATCACTAGCAACCCAGAAGAAGAGACCGACTCCCACCTCACTCCAACCTCCTTTCAGGGAGTTGTAGAGAGAGAGAGGGTCTCCCCTGAACCTCCTCTTCATCTCCAGGAGAGGCCTGCAACACTGACCTCTGGTTGCATTAACTTCACAAAGTCAGTATTTGTGTTCCTGTTCCAAACTTGACTTCTATGAGCCCTCAGGTCCCCCTCAAGCCTTGTGTATTGTATACTTGCCATTAACAGATGCCACATGTTAACGGCTTTAATAGAACTTACTAGCTTTAATGGGATGGTGGTAGGGAAGTAGCCAGCAGGATGATGGATAGGTGCAATTCATCCATTAAGAAAGCTTACTTTAAAAGTCTTTGTCGGTGTTTTACCTGTGTTTAAAGCATCTCTAAAGTGATCAATTAGCCAAGAACTTTTAAACAAGATTTAAACCCCAGAGCTGACTTGCAGCATAACAGAAAGCACAGAAGATAAATGAGCTCTGTAGCACCCCAGCATTTACACTGATGGGTGTTAGGAGGATTAATTGCACCAGTTTATGGGCTTTCATTTACATAAAAAGGAAGTCAGTGCTTGACATGTGAGGAAGGTATGTGAGAAATAACCACAATTTGCTGTGCTGCACACTAATAAAACCCTGCTTGTTTAAAATGGTTTGCTCATGGGACAGTTGTTGTCACAAACTGACAACATAAGCAAAGGAAAACACTTTATGATCTGGTGTTTGCCTTGTTTACTCCAAAGGCTGTGTGCATGCTGCAGTGAATTTTATAGTCAAACACTCTGGGCTTCAACATTTAATAAATAATATTAAAGTGGTTAGGAATCTACCTTGCAACCAACTTTCTCCATTGTGGAATTGTGGATAAGAGGATCTTGTAATCACACATTTTTTTTTTTATCCATACAACTGGTTATTAAATTGAACTCTGCATTTCAGCTTTTGAAAATGATGGGTTTAGGATATTTGCCTGGGTTCTTGCTGCTGTTATTTGGACCTATTGTCAGAGATGTGCAAAGGGGCAGTAATTCAGTTGGCTGTTGTCCAGCGAACCTCCAACCCAAGAGGCAAAGCAAAACACCTTCTTGCTACTGGCACAATACCATGCCCTTTTGCCAGCAGACAGGTTCTCTAGGAAAATTACCTCAGTGAGGGTCTATGATCCATATTAATTGATTTTTAGCTATGTTATTATTTGGGGCAAATATTTGTATATATGTTTCCATGCACTGCATGCTGCTTGCATTCTACAAGAGGAAAACCTGTCCTTAGGGAGAGAAAACACTAGAGCAAATTTAAGCAATAGGTGATTTGGCTACACTGTGGAAACAGCACCCTTAGACAGAGCATCAAATGTAGAAATGGCCTTAGCTTGCATTTCACTCATCCAATTTAGTCTTCTCCTAAAATTTTGGGGGTGTTCAGAGGAAGAGTTTGGAAGGGAGTCTTATTCCAGTTATTACAGTACACTGACAGTAAAAGCACTGGTGCATCAGAGTTGAAGACCCTGATTCCTCAGATTCCTTCTTGAAAAAATTTTTATTCCTTGTTTTCCTAAAAGATCCAATTGTTAATCTGCATAAGAATGGTTCTGTTATTTTAAGTCACAGAATATTAGTAAGGGTGTATTTATATCCAAGCAATTCCTTAAATGGGAAACAATGCCCTGGTGTTTGTTCTAATGCATTATTCATTTCAGGCTGCTGGATTTCTGTTCTTCTAGAGTATGAATCTATTGTCCAGAAACAGCAGAATTTTGTATACATTTCAATATATACAGATCCCCAAAGTTTGAAGTGGTATGATTTGTGCTCTTTGCAATCTATTTACCCAGAAACATTTGGCTTAGATGGAGTATCTAGTTCTCAGTCTGTTCCTAGTTTTAAACTCAGTTTTGGTTTTGACATTAGAAGACCAAGTGCCAGAAGGTCACATAATGAGTGAGCTTCTAACTCAGCTGGAATTGGAGACCCAACATCTTTCTGCCTGTCTGCCTCTTGCTGCAGAGCAGCTTGAGTGCCCACAGAGGAGAGGATGGAACAGAAACAAGAATCCTGACTTCGTGAATTCAATGAATGTATGCTAAAAACTAGCAGCCAGCAAGTTCCAGCTGAACAGAAGGAGTGGTGGAGCCCTGGCCCAGGCTGCTCAGGGAGGTGCTGCAGTCTCCATCTCTGGAGAGATTCCAAACCCAACTGGACACATCTTGTGCAAGCTGCTCTAGGTTCTCCTGCTCTGGCAGGGGGTTTGGACTAGATGATCTCCAGAAGTCCCTTCCAACACCTAACCTCCTGTGATGCTTGTGCAGATCACCCCAGAGAGAGCAGCACAGGAGCATGTGAAGTGGGCCATGAAGGTATGGTGATCTTTGGGATTTTTGGGTATGGTGCATAAAAAGGGAAGACTTGTTCACAAGTCTGATCTGCTGTCTGCAGACTGGATCTGCAGCTGCCCACCTGGTTGTAAGTAAATCTAAGTCTAGGTGATTAAAGTGATTTTAAAGGGGACATGAGCATGCTGGGACAGCATTTAGGCTCTTTAAGTGCAGCTTTCCTCCACATGAATGCAAATGTACAGATTTAAGCAAGTTTGGGCTCTGAGCATCTATTTTTCTTCAGGTATACTTGGGCTAGAATTTTGTGTAGTAAATTCATGATACTTTCCCAAAACAAGCCATAGAGCTTCTTATGCCATATCTGCAAGCAATTAGTCAAAAATGGTACTTATTTGAACTGTAATGGTCTTGATCTTCCTATGCTAGAAAATTCCTAAGCCTCAAGCCAATATTGTGACAGTTAGTTTATTATTTGGTAACACAGGCATTGTGTAGAACAACATTGCTCTGGATGGAGAGCATCCTTTAATCAAGTGCAGGGCTGGAAACAGAATTTGTAGATCATCAGTCTCCTAAGTGATAGGAAGTTATTAACACTGATTTGATCCATGGAAAGCATAGAGTCAACCTAAACTGTCTCTTTTTTCCCCCCTCTAACAACTACCTAGAGTGCTTGTACCAGCACTCAGAGGAGCTTGCCCTTGCCCTGCCCCTTCTTTTCTCCCCTTCTTTTCCTTGGCTGAAAGGGAGCGGATTTCCATAGTGCCTGATTGAGGTAAGATTTAAAATTGCACCTAGAATTACCAGAAACAGAGATGGTCCTTTAGGAAACACACATGTGGACGTGACAAGTATGTGTTAATTTTTGGTGCAGACCAACCAATGAAGTAAATTTGGCATGACTCTAAAGTAAAGCACAATAACTGGACCAACTAACTGCTTCCCCACTGTTTTGTTTTCCCTAAAGTTCATTCCACACCTCCTAGGTGCTGGAGATTTAGGTAGATGCTGTTTCTTGACTATGGTGCTGGTGATGTTCAGGTCTCAGCTAACAGCTTTGCTCTGCCCAAAGGTCTTAAACCTTGCAAGACTGATGACCTGCTCTCCTGTAGAAAATGGGATCCTCACATACCTCAGAGCCTGACAATCAGAACTAACAATGGCTGCAGTGTGAGTGAGGTCCAGCTTCTGCAGTCACTAACAGCTTTGTGAGCTGGTTGGAATTGTTGTAGGTTTGCTTTTCTTTCTTTAACAAAACAGTGTTTCAAATGAATGGGCAGGATTGTTGGTGTAAATTCTACCAAGGGCATGTCAACATATACAATTGTGTCCTCTAGTGATGCCTCATGGTGTATGATCTGGTTGACACTGATTGGGAATGGCTTCCCCGAGTTATCAATAACACATCTCCAGGCTTCAAGGTGAAGAGTGCAGGAGCTCTGATGATCAGCATCAGGGAAGAAGAGGAAACCAAGACCTGAATGAAGGCAGTACTGCTTCTGCCAGATTCAGCTGTGCCAACAATACTGACAGACACCCAACTTCTCTCAGGGAACATGAAGTCCTCTGCCTGGTGGTTTTCAGCAGCAGCTGGAGCCAGCTGAGTGTGTCCATGCTTTGGTTTGGTTCTTCCTTTGCATTTTGCATGTGTTTCTCAACTCTGTCCCCTTTTGGCTGGACACATCCAGATGTTTTTGAAAAATAGGGATTGGCTCTGTGGTGCCTGGGAGCCATGCAGGGCAGGACCCTACAGAGCCAGAAATGACATGGGGGCCTGGGGACTGTTGCAGCATTCCTGCACATCCTGAGCTTGGTTGGCATGAAGCAAATGAGACAGACCCACAGGTGGGGATTCCAGATGGAGCATTGCTGTATTGACATGGAAATAGTTGTTGTTGTCATCGTCGTGGCTAGGCTTGGCGAATGAAGCTCCAGNTTTTTACAGACCTGGAAATTCCTGCTGATGGATTAAGTTTGGGGATTGCAGGGTGGTTTTAGGACATACCTCCACAGACACATTCTCTAGTAACTGACTACTCACACACAGTATTTTATACTAATTTGGAAACTGATATTCTGTAGCTTTCCCCTCTAAGATCCCTCATAAATTTCTATAGCACATTTATGTTCCAAATCTGCATTTAATTTAGGTTTAATAAAATATTTATAGAATAGCATGTCCAGTAAATGCTAAATGATTATTAAAACCTGTGGAGGATTAACAACTTTATCACTTACACTGGAGATACCTACCTCAGCTCTTAGCCTTCTTGTAGATACACCACTGCTGAGCTGGGCTGAGACCCTTAAACCAACACCTTCCCTTCCAAATGAGGGGCCCTGCACTGTGCATGGAATTTCCCTTTGTGCCCTGCACCAGGAGAGACAACACAACAGCCACTCTCCATGGAAGCAATGGGAGTTTTATCACTCAGCTGCCAAAAGCAAACACTTTAGCCCCCAAATTTCCTTTTTTTTCCCAAGGCACATTGGAAGATTGTTTTAGTTTTAAAGGAGACAGCCCAGGCTGGTGCTATAAGACTGATATGCCTGTGACTGATAGTTGTTTAAGAAACACCTTCTGTGTTTTGTGCCCCTGTAAGGTGTGGAGGACAGGCAGAGAAGGGCAGAAATATCAGGGATCATGTGGACTTTGGGGCTGTAGCAAGGGTTTTGTGGTGATAGCTTGCTGAGCACCTTCTGCCACCTCTCCAGACACTACACATGACATTATCACAGAATCACTAAGGTTGGAAGAGACCTCTAAGATCAAGTCCAACCATACCTAGCACTGCCATACCACTAACCCATGGCCCTAAGGAGTGCATCTAAGTGTTTCTTAAACCCCTCCAGGGATGGTGACTCCAGCACCTCCCTGAGCAGCTTGGGCCAAGAATTAACAACCCCTTCAGTGAAGAAATTCCTTCTTATATCCAATCTAAACCTCCCCTGCTGCAACTTGAGGCCATTTCCTCTTGTCCTCTCCCTGGTAACCCTGGAGAAGAGACCTATCCCCATCTCACTACGTTTTTGTCTACCTATTTTCCACACTGCCACGTGGGCTCCACTCCTGTTTTAATCAATCTGCAATACAATAGACAAAACATGAGAGGTATTAGCCAAAATAACAGAGGGAAAACCTAAATTTCCTTGTCAAAATACCTGTTTTTGCAGCCTGACAACATCTCCTGCTGTGTGGCATGAAAAACGGGGATTATTTTTCTGGCCAGTGAAGAGGGGACACCGTGTCAGTGGATCAGATCTGTCCAGACATGCCCACAGCCTGATAGCATCAGGTCATTTAATCCTGCAAAATACCTGCTAACAAGTCAGCAACAGGAAGCAGATGAAGTGTGGAAGAGTGAGCCATGGAGTCATCTCCCACTTGTCATGAAATGACAATATGTTTCTTTAAGGTGACCTAGGCAGTAAGAAGCATTTCACTAATTTTACTAGACAAGCTGGAAAAAAGTGCTTAAATCCCTCATAAAGCATTACTCAGGTTTGACAAGTTTATCTAGTAGATCCTCTGATCTCCTCAGCAATGGTGCTTCTGCAGTGAGAAAAGAGCATTTGATACCATATGATTTCTTTAAAACAATACTAGCAGCTCAGTGTGATGCTTTCATGCTGTCTGTCCTGAACTCTTAACCACAGCCTTTGCTTTGCCAGGGAGTGCAGGTTGTGCTGTAGGAGCCAGACACATGTGGCCAACGTTGTAGCTTGTCTGCCATCAGCAACAGACCAGAGGGTTAACAGTGAGAGGATGAGAGGAAATGGCTTCATATTGCACCAGGGAAGGTTTATATTGGATATAAGGAAGAATTTCTTCACTGAAAGGGTTGTTAAGTCTTGTCTCAGGCTTCCCAGGGAGGTGCTGGAGTCATCATCCCTGGAGGGGCTTAAGAAACATTTAGATGTGGTACTTAGGGACATGGTTTAGTGGTATGTTAATTATAGGAATGGTTGGACTTGATGAGCTTAGAGGTCTCTTCCAACCTTAATGATTCTGTGATTCTGTGAGGGGCTGTGCCTGAAGGCCACGCACGGAGCATGGCTGAGGCCACGCAGGCCATGTGCTGGGGACAGGGACCTGGAGGGCAGGTGGTCACATCAAAATGGGCATCCTGGCAGGGTGTGCAATCAGATTGTCTTAAGTCCATCTATGCTATCCAGAAAGCTGTGCAAGTATGGGCTTCTCTTTATGATCCAGAGAATTGGGCACCATCTAATGAGCGACGTGTAGGTGGAAAGAAGTGATATTCACCTCCTAGCTCCTGCAATGAGCTTAGCTAGGCTCCTAGCTGTCCTGTCCTTTACTTCCCTGAAACTACACTTAAGATTTATGCATTTTATGAGGATATTGTGGTGCAAAGAATGAAGTTTGAAGCTAAAAATAAGCAGAAACCAGAAGCTAGACAGTGCCATGCTGGAATAGGCTCAGCTCTTCTGTGCGCGGAACCCCACAGTGTTTGATCCTCACCCAACTGAACACTTAATTGAAATGTTGAATGGGCAATTCAAATACTACTATTAGTAGATATGCAACTTCTGGTAACAAAGTGGGTACCAGAGAAGAGAATTTGGGGTGAAAGCCTGACACAGGTGAGTGATGTCTCAGTGCTGCTGGTGGGCAGATGCTGACAGGCTGGAGCATGGCAGGCAGAGAGTTTTTGGTTCTCCTGCCTGCTTTGTAGCTAGGTTGACACCCAAAACATAGAATTTTGCCTGCTGTGAATTATGACTCGAAGTTGCATCCATAAATCCTGTGTAAGTGTATTTTCATTTCAAACCATTGGAAATACCCTGATCAGCTGTAACAAAAGACTGACGTCCCTTCCCAGGACAGTGAATGTGAGTAATTCAATAGATCCATCACCATGAGTTTGGGTGAGGAACTAGTATTCAAGAAATCTTTTGTTATCCAATCTTTCTAGTCCATCAGGAGTTAGTCAGGCATTCAACTCTCATTACTGCCCATGGTTTATGAAATTTCATTCTTGGATTTTCTGCTGTCTGTTCTTGAACCCCTGGGCAGGGGAAGGAAGGCTATGAGGAGGTTTCTTTTAGCCTACTAGGTTATTTTCCTTCTCCAATGAAAGAGACTTACCACTGTGTCATATGCCTGAATGAGGAAGTCTGGGGGGCTCGGGCCAAGCTGGTTCAGCCAGTTAACAACAGATTGCTTTATTGCTTCAGCATGTCAATGATTACTCTAAAGCTGAGCTCTGGTGGGGGCTGGAGGATGATGATGGCAAGCAGCCCCCAATTCATTATTGGCCACAAGCACAAAGGTCAAGCGCCCGCGCCCCAGTGATTGGGCACCTTACGCGAAGTGCACGTCCTGGGAGGAGCCCCTGACAGCTTTGATTTTTCCCACACACAAACTGTTGGTACAAGATGTAATCTGGGAATGAAAGGGCTTGTGGACAGGATGATTGGGGACAGCTGCTCCCCAGAGGTCTCCAACAGCAGAGCCCCTGCACTAAATACCCTCCACTTTCCATGGCCTCGGGACAGGAGAGGTGTCAGGCTACAAAAAGGCACAGATGGAAGTGGATAGGATTAAGCAGTGCTGATTAACTATAAGTATTTTTTCAGCAATGTAATGGCACTTAAAAAAAAAAACCCAACAGAAAAGCGGGGTAGAGCTGTGGATAAATGAAGGAGGAATATACCCCGACCATCTTCTTCCATCTGTGGTCTAAGGATGACCAAGGCTGTGCCTGAAATGAGTTGCCTGTGTCTGCACACTCATCCCTGCTGGACATCTGGCTTTAAAGAAAATGAGTCTTAGAATCATTAAGGTTGGAAAAGACCTCTAAGATCATCAAGTCCAACCATTAACCCAGTGCTGCCAAGTCACCACTAAACCATGTCCCTCAGCACCACATCTACACGTTTTCTGCACACCTCCAGGGATGGTGACTCCACCACAGCCCTGGGCAGCCTGTGCAAATGCTTAACCACTCTTCAGTAAATAAATTGTTCCTAATATCCAATCTAAACCTCCCCTGACACAACTTGAGGTCATTTCATCTCATCCTGTCACTTGTAACCTGGGAGGAGATCAAATTCCACCTTGCTCCAACCTCCTTTCATGCAGTTGCAGACAGAGGTAAGGTCTTCCCTGAGTCTCCTGTTCTCTAAACAACCCCAGTTCCCTCAGCCAAACCTCATCAGACTTGCGCTCTAGAAACTTGATAACACTTGTGCTCTGGAAGCAACCCTTCCTGCCCTCTAACAATTAATAGAAGGCATAGTCCTTTCTACAGATAGTGCAAGAGTCTCCATTTTTTTTAACTAGAGCACACATGGATTTTTCTTCATGTCTTTTACAGGTAGAACTTATTCCAGCAGGTCTCCATTGCTTCCCTGCTAGCTCTCCTCTGGTGGTAAAGGCCACATGTGGGTAAATCCTGCTGACCCCTAAGTAGAAAGACTTTTTGTTGACTACACAGTGCTATCCCTATTTAATTTCTTTTATCAAATCTTAGATATAATAAAGATCTAGAGAAGAGATGCCTGATGTGCAAAATAATTGAGCTGGATTCTGATGTTTTAATTAATCTGTGCTATGTGATGGACTTTGGCTCAGACCAACAGTTAATATTGATTATTCTAGAAGGCAAGTTTTCTATTGGCATGTCCATGTTATTCGTCTCTCCTCTCAACAGCTTACTCTGTGCTCATGAGGTTTTGCAATGCTCTGGCTGTTAGCAGAATCTGGTTATCAAAGTGGTAATGTCAAAGTGGAGATACCAAAGTGGCCATGCCATATTTTGTTAAATATCTATTTTTGATGTCAGTTTTCCCTGTCCCTTTCAGTAACCAGTTGGAGCAGAATCAGTCTGCAAGGGTTTTGATTTTCCTCCCAGTTTACAAAGGCACCTGTACTTGGAGGTCTTGTGCTTTCAGACCCAGAGCAGCTGGGAGCAGCCAGAAGCTCCTAGGTCAGGTCACCACACTGCAGATCAGTTCTCCACTACCCAGTGAACTTCTGCTTGTGTCAAAACCTTCCTTGCACTTCACCACATACTTAAAGGTTGCATAAAGAAGGCTGAGTTAATCCCAAAGAGGAGGAATTTCCAACTCCATTAACTTTACTATAACCTGAGAAAACTCTTTCCAGGCTGTGGGCAAATTGTTGTTGCTAATGGCCAGAGTGGAACTGGCAGTATTGACTTTCCTACTGCCCCCTCCCTTGGCAGTGCTTATTCCTTCTAATCCTATGATAAAACTGAGCCCCACTACTAAAAGTAGTGCTGCTGGTGAGATCTTTAAAATTCTGCAAGAACTAGATTGGCTTTGCCCAGAATTTGCTGTTTAATTGCTCCCATGAATACAGTGGTTCCATGCTGGGGAGCATGAAGGTCGACTTAGCAGTAGAATACTTGTAGTTAGATAAAATGTAGTTTGTTTAAAAAAATAACACCAAAACCCAGAAAACACACAGATGTGAGCCCTAACTTCAACCTTTCTAGCTTTAACTTCTACCTGCAGATGAACAGGATGACTTGCTTGGAAGCAAGAATTTAAGAGGAGCCTGAGTAACACTGAAATACAGGTGAACTACTGTCTGGGCCATTTTCCAACACTCTCAACTTGTGCTAATGATTTTGGGGGTAAAGTAT
Organism: Bucco capensis; assembly: GCA_013396975.1. Lineage (NCBI taxonomy): Eukaryota > Metazoa > Chordata > Aves > Piciformes > Bucconidae > Bucco > Bucco capensis. The sequence continues at coordinate 26,957 of VWZO01015285.1, forward strand.
CTAGTTAATGGAAATTAGATTAGGAGTCCATTTATCCTGCCTTCACTAGGCAATAGACATCAACCAATAATGACAGCCCAGATGGCCTCCTCTGTCCAAGAACATGGGACCCACCAAGGTTCATTCATGAAGAACACTTTGGATGCTGCCAGGGCACAGACAGACAAGGTCCTGCTGCAGTGCTTTCAGGTAATCAGGTGATCAAAGTCATCAATTAAAACTGCAGTATTTTCATGGAGCAAATCCAAGTTCATTTGTATCCCATAGTACCACTGCCAGTGACACCCTGCTGGCTCTCTGTGCATCATAGAACCATAGAATGGCTTGAGTTGGAAGGGACCCACAAGGATCATTGAATCCAACTCTTGTCTATGCACAGGATAATGCTTCTCCCCTCTCCTCCTCCAAAAAAATCACACCATGTGTCTAAGAACATTGTGCAGATGCTTCTGGAATGCTGTCAGGCTTGTGCTATGATTGCTGCCCTGGGGAGCCTGTGCCAGTGCTCTACCACCCTCTGGGGGAAGAAATTTTTCCTAATACCCAACCTAACCCTCCTCTGGCACATCTTCATGCCATTCCCTCAGCTCCTGGCACTGGTGACCTGGCTCCTGCCCTTCTGTTTCTTGAGGAATTTATAGACTGCAATGAGGTCTCCTCTTCTCCAGGCTGAACAAACCAAGTGACTTCTGCCATGCCACATACAGCATCCCCTCTAGACCCTTCACCATCTTCATGGCCTTCTCTGCACAGCTTCCGTCCAGTGAGGATGACACTGATATGAATCTTCAGCCTCTACATCCCAACATGATATCCTAGGATGGGTGACATTTCATTATACTCATTTACACCCTAATATCATGGCTTTCAAGTAAAAAAGCTTATACAGAAAACAAGTTGCTCCCAAAGGGATGTGAATATTTCATGAGAGAGAAGAATGTTTCAAGAGGAGAAGAGTGCTGTTTCCATGAACTCAAGTGCTGCACTTGTGTGTAGTTGGATTCCACATTCATACATGAAGTTGAAAAGGGTAACAGAGCTTTCACCCTGAAGCTGCTCAGCCACCACGGGAATTTGGTTTCCTCCAAGTTCTGCTTTGTTAGGTGCTAGGAAACCACAGTCTGCTGCTATAATGCTGTAAAACAGGCACAGAATAATCTCAGTTGGCCTAATTCTCATCAAAACTGTGAGTTTCAGCTTTGCTCCATTCCAGCTGGAGGAAAGTAAAAATGGGCAGTTTTGTTTAAAATACACATCATGGATGTCAGATGGAAGGAAGGAGCCTGAGCAGAAACTCAGGCAAATCCATCTCACACATACCTCTTCTGGGCACTCGATTCATATTCCAAGTCAGTAACTCTGATCCTGTTCTGTAAATAAACATGACAAACTCCACAAAATATCAAGACTGCAGACCAAAGAGCGTTGTAGATGTAGGGGCAGTTACCCTTCAAGTCATGGAAGTGTGGTCAGTGGACCTCTGTGACCAAGTACATTGCTGGCTGCAGCAAAAGAGGATTTCCAAACAGTTGTGGTATCAAAGCCATGGGGGAAATGGAAAACCTATCTCAAAATCTGGGACTCAAGTACATTCACCACTGTGGAATGGAACACCTTCAGCCAGGATGAGTTTGTATGGAGTTTCTCTGTAATTCATAAATTCACTGCAGGCAGAATTCCTAAATTATTATGCTAATCCCCAGGAATTAGCAGCCACTCCACTTGGAAAAAAAACCAACAACAAAATATTTCAGTTGGATTAGATGATAAGACTTCCATCTGGAATTGTGATCATTTTGTGTTTCTTCTAAGAGGATAATTTTCCCTTTACTTGAGAAGAAGTCCAGCAATTTCCAGAGCTCTACCTTTCAAAGTCTCTTTCACTTTACCTCCACTTTGGAAATGCCATTCCCCAATCAGGCAGGCGATTCTACTGTAGGCTGGATTTTGGAAAAGCAACTACTGGATCCTCACAACATCAGAGCAAGTAGAGGACTAGAGCAGAGGAATTTAATAGGCTTAATTAATAGCATGTTTATTTTCATATCATATTACATAATGAATATTTATTTATAGCCAATTGAAGATCACAAAGTCATGTATAATACAAAATCTGCTACTTCAGCTCTATAAGAAATCTATCATTTACATAGCTAGATATGGTGGACCCTTACTCCGCAGAAAGGAAACCTTCCACTATGTCTAATTTGTGTAAGGAATTCAACACTTTCATTAATGTGGTGGGTCAACCTTGGCCGAGAGCCAGGTACTCACCAAGTTTCTTTATCATGTCCTCCCCCCACACCTTCCACAACATGTCAAGAGGTGAGAGAAGGAGATGAAAGCAGCCCATGGGTTTATGTAAAGGCAGTTTAATAAGCAAACAAAGAGAAACAAGGCCATGCACACAAAGCAAAGCAAAACTAAGCTTTAGTCTCTACTTCCCATAACATGTGATGTATGGCCGCTCCTGGGAAGCAGAGCTCTGAAACG
>VWZO01015291.1:176-10192 GCA_013396975.1 Bucco capensis
GGCTAAACAGGCCCAGATCCCTCAGTCTTTCCTCCTCAGGCTTATGTTCTAAGCCCTTTAGCAGCTTGGTAGCCTCTGTCCCCTCTCCAGCACCTCCATGTCCCTCTTGGAGTGAGGGGCCCAAAACTGGATGCAGTACTGGAGGTGAGGCCTCCCCAAAGCTGAGGAAAGGGGTAGGATCACCTCCCTGCTCCTGCTGCCAACACTGTTCCTGCTCCAGGCCAGGATGCCATTGGCCTTCTTGGCCACCTGGGCACACTGCTGGCTCCTGTTCAGCTGTCACTCAGCACCCCTAGGTCCCTCTGTGCCTGGCAGCTCTGCAGCCACTGCTCCCCAAGCCTAGAGCACTGCTGGGTGTTGCTATGGCCAAGGGGCAGCACCTGGCATTTGGCCTTATTGAATTTCATGGAATTGGCCTTGGCCCAGTGATCCAGCCTATCCAGATCCCTCTGTAGATCCTCCTTTCCCTCAGGCAGATTGACACTTCCACTCAGGAAGTGTCATTTGTTTCTGCTGATGGGCTGGCAGCCGTGGGGTGTGACACAGATACTGACACTGGTGGCTCTTCTCCAGTGGCTAATAGACAGGTGTCCGCATCATCAAAACTCAAACAAAATTAACAATTTTGTTAGCAGCCTCAGCAGGGGAACACATTCAGCACACAGTGAAGCTTCTCTTAACACTGAGCAGAGCCCACAGAGGAGCCCAAGAGTGCTGGAATAAATCGTCTGCAGACGGTTGAGCTTGTTCTGGGATTGGGAACCTCCTGCACCAGTGACTTCAAGTCTTGTTTTGAAAGAAATGGTGTGATAACAGAAGCCAGAGGGGATGTTGCTGGGCATCTGAGACAAAGTAGTAGGTTGAGCAGTGACCGGCTTGAGAGCAGCCCTGAGGAAAAGGACTTGGGAGTGTTGGCGGATGAGAAGTTCAACATGAGCCATCAGTTTACACTTGCCAACCCTAGTCTGGGCTGCATCAAGAGAAGTGTGGCCAGCAGGTCGAGCGAGGTGATTCTCCCCCTCTACTCCACTGTTTTGAGATCCCACCTGGAATACTACATCCAGTTCTGCAGCCCCCAGTATTAAAAGGATATAGACATGCTGGAAGGTGTCCAGAGAAGGGCCATGAGGATAATCAGAGGGCTGGAGAACCTCTCCTATGAAGATAGGCTGAGAGAGTTGGGGTTACTCAGTCTGGAGAAGAGAAGGCTCTGAGGAGACTTTCTTGTGGCCTTCCAGTATCTGCAGGGGGCCTACAAGAGGGCTGCTGGGGAAGGACCTTTTAGGATGTCAGGTAGTGCTAGGACTGGCAATGCAGAATCAAGTTTTGCTCCCCGTTACCCCATTTCTGCATAGCCATAAAGAGAACTTTTACCTTCATTGGAGAAACGGTCAAAAAAACTGCATCAAAAAAACCCAAATAAAGTAAAATTCAAAATATTTCGTCCTGTAGGAAAAAAAAAAAGAACTTTTCCAAAACATTTGTTCAATAGACTACCAAATGTTGGTGTAAGACCTCTAGTAGGTAATGTGTTGCTATATTGCTCACTGCAATCAGCTGTGACAGGAGACACCTTTAATCAGCTACCCTGTAATTATGCTAAGGTTTTCACCAAATGACAAACTCTAATTGGCTGGGCCACAGCCCTGCCTTTTCATGCAGGGCTTGTCCACTCACCTCTTCCTTCACTTCAGCAAGTTCTGACCTGTGGAATCACATAGGTGAGCATTTTCTGCTTATTTTGATGTTGCATAAATACTTAGAGACATGACGTAGTGGAATGTTAGTAACAGGTATGGTTAGACTTGATGATCTTAGAGGTCTCTTCCAACCTTTGTGATTCTGTGTTTCTGTGAAATTTAAATCTTGGAGAGGGAAGGCAAATGTTGGTAGGACTTTCCAGCAGAAAGAGTGTCAGGAGTCAGGAGGTGTAAGAACCACTGTTCTGAGCCATGTGTGATACTATCATTTGCTTCTCTCTCTCTCAGCATGTTTTAACTTTCTGTTTTCACTGTAAGTGATTCATTGAACTATTACACAAAAGATGACTTAAAAACTTGCAAAACTGCAACTGTCATGGGTATGGAGCAAAATTTATGTCTCCATACCAACAAAATTGCTAAAACAGTCTTAACTAACTCTTGTTTCAAGCTTTTTAGGTGAAATTGTTACCATTTCTTCTCAGGGGTGGGAATAGGTTTTATTTACAGGTAAGAGTAGCCTAATATAGAGTTTTGTTTCTTTGGCAGTCCACGGGAATGAACAAGTTTAAATTTAATAAGAAGTTATTTTGTCCCTAGTGAGTACTCCTAGAAAGTTGGAGGTGAAAGAAAAAACACCTGAATTCTTTCAGCATTTCAACTCAGGTAAATGACCTGTTGCAGGGTGAGAGTTATTTCTGATAGGAAGCCACAAAATATCCCAGGCAAGAGGTCTGAGTCAGAGTTGATTATAAGCCATTGAGTGCATGCTGGGCAGGTCCCGTCTGAAGCCTCCAGTGAGGATATTTAGATGCTCTACTTAGGGTCATGGTTTGGTGGTATGGTAGTGATAGGTATGGTTGGACTTGATGATCTTAGAGGTCTCTTCCAACCTTAATGATTCTGTGAACTCCGACAGAGGATAACCATGTAGGCAGTGAGAGCCAGGCTGGAATGGCACATGCTGAGTCCCAGCTCCCATGGCAAGTAGTCCACACTCACTCTTTTCACGTGCAAGATGTTAAGGTCTTTTATCCTTACAAGCAGCAGACATCATCGTGTGTCTCAGCTTTGCTGTTCAGTCCAAATTTGTGTGGGTTTGCAGGCTGTTCCAGTCAGAAAATGACAGGGTGCTGAGGGCTGATAGTTCCTAAGGACTGCACACCTTTGCCTCCCTGGCAGTGGCAGTTCCAAATCAACAGAAATTGCTCTTTGTTCACCAGCCTTCAGCTCTCTCACTGCAAATCATTCTCCTTAGGCTTTCTCCAAGGGTTATGCTAATATGCTTGCTCAGGCAGGTCCAACTGCTCTCCTTCCTCCTCAGCTGAAACTGTTGGTTCTTTGCATAGTTGCTTCCCAAAGCAGGGCTCAATAATGCTAATGTCTCCTTTATAAATCAGCAGTGTTCTGCATAGCTTTGTACTCACCTTTGTTCTCAGATCAGGCTTTGACATCTGCTTACCTCCAGGGAGGGGTGGCAATTGCCCTGGCTCTTTGATATTAGTAGGTTTATCAAAATAACAAAAGACTGCGAGGAGGATTGGGAAGAACCAGTAAGTGAAAAGGGACATGGTGGGAAAGTTCCTGAGGGAAGGTTCACTTCTTTACTGAAGTTTTTTCTTTTTCACCGATTGTATTTATTAACATACAATCATGTGGGAGAAAGGAATTGGGAATGAATTACAGTCCCAGGAGAGGAAGTTAAAAAACAGCAATAGGTTATGGCACAGGAGAACTTGAAACTGCATACTGTGAAGAGAGATGTTAATATATAAACTGGCACTGAGGTTAATAACACATTTCTTTCCAAGGAGAATTCCTTTTGAGGACTCGCCCTCCCAGTTCCTGTCGCTCTAGCTATGAAGGGTTGTTACTGCAAATCCAGGAACAAGTTCATCCAGGCAGGCTGGGTTTACTTCAGGAGTATATCTGCTCCCCTAGTTTTAAAAGAGAACTTCAATACCATTTTCCTGAAAAATCTTAAAGAAAGGACGTAATTTTGTGGCTGAAACAGTTTAACTGCAGAATTGGCTGGCTCTGTTAATTTTCATACTGCATTACATCCAATGATTAAGCAAAACTCTGTCCTATCTTTTCTGCAGATGTTCTCCAGAGCAATCTCACCTCTTCTCTTCGAAAGGCACAGCTACTTGTGTACAAAGTAGATAATTTTTTCATACTAATCCTTGGACTAGGCTTGTGATTTGCTGGGGGAAAACCTGATTTTTAATACAGAGGTGAAATGACATCTGCTTTGTCCAAAAGTATATTGCAGTTATTTCTGTTAGATATAAGGAGAAATTTTAGATATAAAGAGAAATTTCTTCACTGAAAGGGTTGTTAAGACTTAGAATAGGCTGCCCAGGGAGGTGGTGGAGTCACCATCCCTGGTGGTGTTTAAGAAACATTTAGATGTTCCACTTAGGGCATGGAGTAGTGGTATGTTACTGATAGCTATGGTTGGACTTCATGATCTTAGAGGTCTCTTCCAACCTTTGTGATTCTGTGGTTTTGGTTGGTTGGTTCCCACCCCACCCCCCGGGCTTCTAATTGGAATTACTCAAGAGGGTTCAGTGTACTACAGTAAAAAAATATTTGACTACAAAGAAAATCCACCAGTTGCTTTGGAAAAGTGGGCTGTGATTTGCCCAATATTCTGCATTAGTGTAGGAGCAATGTAGTGCAGAAATGTGATCCAATTATACTCCTAGGTTGACCTGTGCTTTAGTTAGATGCATAATAACTGATATTAATGGTAGACAGACTCATCATAGAATGGCCAGGTTGGAAGGGACCTCAAAGATCATCTAGTTCCAACTTCACTGCCGCAATGAGCAGGGATGCCAATCACTAGACCAGGTTGCCCAGGGCTACATCCAGCTTGGCCTTGAACACTGCCAGGGATGGGGCATCCACAACCTCTCTGGGCAACCTGTGCCAGTGCCTAACCACTCTCTGGGTAAAGAACTTCCTTTTAATCTCCAATCTAAATTTCTCCTTCTTCATCTTATTACGATTCCCCCTTGTTCTGTTACAATCTGACCAGCTAAAAATTCCTCCCCTTCTATTTTATAATCCCCCTTTAGGTACTGGAAACATAGATGATTATTATTATTTAATTTTATATTGACTAGTAATGTGTATTTCTTGCTACAGAGAATATGTTTGGAACAGTTTTGCGTAATGCACTTGTGATCCAGCAGAGTGAATAACCATAGCAAGATGGAATACTCTGTAAAGTGACACCTGATGGACTCTTTATCTTGTCCCTAATTCTTCTGCAATGAAAACTGGCATTACAGAACCTGAGTTCTGCCAAGCCTAATTACACCGTAATCATATACTGAATATACCTATTGTATAGACAAGCCTAACTATACAGATACAGTAAAGGAAATGTGTTCAGATAGTTTATTTGACTAACTTGATAAAACACAAATTACAACATCAACAAACAGGCTTGAACAGTAGTTTGACTAAACCTTTTATGTAGGCATTTTAAGAGGGGCTGTCTACAACTTGGATGCTCTGCTCTACATCATCCCCATTACAAGAAAGATATGGTCATGCTAGAAGGTGTCCAGAGAAGGGCTACAAGGATGATCAGAGGCTGGAGCACCTCTTCTATGAGGACAGGCTGAGAGAGTTGGGGTTATTCAGTCTGGAGAAGAGAAGGCTCTGAGGAGATCTTATTGTGACCTTCCAGTATCTGCAGGGGACCTACAAGAGGACTGGGGAGGGACTTTTTAGGATGTCAGGAAGTGATAGGACTAGGGGAAATGGATCCAAACTAGAGGAGGGGAGATATAGATTGGACATTAGAAAGAAGTTGTTCATCATGAGGATGGTAAGACACTGGCACAGGTTGCCCAGAGAGGTAGTGGAAGCTCCATCCCTGGCAGTTTTGCAGGCCAGACTGGCTGGGGCTGGGAGCAAGCTGATCAAGCGGGATGTGCCCCTGCCCATGGCAGGGGGTTGGAACTAGGTGATCTTTAAGGTCCCTTCCAACCCTGACAATTCTATGATTCTGTGATCATGGGCATCTCTTGGTTTCTTCCACAGGATGGGAATGCTAGCACTGCAATTTGTTTGGAGGTTTCCTCAGGCTTCAGGTCCTCAAGTACTAATTGCCCTCTTCTCAGAAACAGAACTCAGGAATGGGAGTAAGCAGTTGATGAAAGGGATGGTTTGGCACTTCTTCATGAGAAGTAGAGCCACAGAAGCAGGGTGTAATTTCACAAGCATGTCTTAAATCAGACAGGCTTAACTAGCTAGTTTTGCTGGATCATGGTGTTAGTCATCCAAAAATCGCCTCCTCTCTTCTCTTTTGGATGAGGTGTATTTAAGATGAACAGTTCATTATGTGGCCTCATAAATAGTTGCCTTAGCCCCGTGGAGAAAATGACACTGAGATAAGGGTGGAGTTGTAAAAAAATACTGTGTGGAAGTAAGTGCTTAGCAAGGTCTGACCTCACACACAGGTGCAGCTTAAAGCATCCCTAACATCAAAGCTACCTCACACTACATGAAGACCATTCTTCACCCTTCATTTTTGATCAGGTTGAACTTGCCATCAGCTGGTCACCATAGATGGCTTCTATTTCCTATTCTACACCTAAGGAGTATTGCTTAATAGGTATTAATCTGAAGAAATACATTGTCTGGTAGAGCTTTTGACAGACCACCAACCTTCTGAGTATCCAGAGGGCATTTCATTTTTGCCTGTTCAGAAACACCTAATGTCACTGCACGTGCTACAATGGAAGCTCTAAGACAAACACAAAGCTTTGGTACCTGTGTGACCTGCAGGTACCTGTGTTGGAAGACAGCTCTAAGATCATAAAGTCCATCCATACCTATCACTACCATACAACTTAACCATGGCCCTAAGGAGAGTGTCTAAATGTTTCTTAAACACCTCCAGGGACAGTGACTCCACCACCTCCCTGGGCAGCCTATTCCAAGATTTAACAACCCTTTCAGTAAAGACATTTCTTCTAATATCTAATCTAACACCCCCACTCTGCTGCAACTTGAAATTATTTCCTCTTGTCCTCTCACTGTTCTGAGGAGCTTCCTGTACTCACAAGTGTGTTATCCTTACAACACCCTCATGTGTTTGTGTTTATTTAATATACATCTCCCTGAAATGAAGTTATAGTGAGATGGGGGCATGTCTCTTCTCCTGGGTTACCAGTGAGAGGACAAGAGGAAATGGCCTCAGGTTGCAGCAGGGGAGGTTTAAAATTAGATGTAAGGAGGAATTTCTTCACTGAAAGGGTTGTTAAATCTTGGAATAGGCTGCCCAGGGATGTGGTGGAGTCACCATCCCTGGAGGTATTTAAGAAACATTTAGATGCTCTACTTAGCTTCATGGTTTAGTGGTATGGTAGTGATAGGTATGGTTGGGCTTGATGAAGAGGTCTCTTCCAATCTTAATGATTCTGTGATTCTGTGTGAAAGGCCACAGAGAACTCTTCAGAGCTAATGTGGTGTGGCACTCTGGGCACTGAGCGTAATACCAAAACCATTTGTACGATGGTGAGGGAAAAAGAATGACAGGATGAAAATCCTAGCTGAACGTTGGTGCTGGTCTGTGGAAGAGAGGTGCTGAGGGCACTTCTGGAAGAGAATGTAGAATGTGCTTTAAGTTGGGCTCTAGAGACTTGGGGGCAGCACCCCTGAGAAGACAGAGGTGCTCTCATGGTGCGAGGAAGCTATTGCAGTTGCACCTCACCATCTAGGCTGCATTTTATTTCCCTTCCTTACCTGTCTTTCAGATACCTGCAGGTGAGTTCTGATGGGATGTCTGATACTGCACAGGTGTGCTTTCTGCTCCTTCTATTTGCACTTCCTACTCTAGAACGATAAGCTTCTGGCTTTGAATTCCTTCTCTGCTGCCGCCAAACCCTCTTCCAAGAACCCTTGCAGTTAGTGCTTCTTTGCCAGTCTTTCAGCTGTGCATGCTTGTGTCTTCGAGTAGCTGGCTTCATTCACATGTGCTGGCACCTCTAAGCCAAGAAAATGGAACTGGATGGTGTTCCCTCCTCTGCTCTGTTGGGGACCCAACAAAAGGAATGGCTAGCAGCTCTGTGCTTCTTGACTGACATGGTGAGCCAAGAGCTGGCAGTATGCTCAGGAGAAAAAGAATAAAAGGGAGAGTATCACTATGGCATGCTGGCACCAGAAATGATGGATGAGGAAGATGCAGAGTGGTGTCTGCAAAATAGGCTTGTTAGTCTGGGAACCTAAGTGTCTGAGTTATGGCATTTCTTGGACATCATCCCTGTAAGGAAAAATCCCTCCTCTGGGAAAATTAACTCCTGGGGATTTCCTCCTTCAGTACAACTTTTCCAGTTGTCCTTCATTTCCTCCTAGACTTCAGAAAAGCCAAATTACCCTCTAATGAAGAAGAATCCCAGAAACATCTCTAGGGAGTATGATGTCCATGGCCAGGGACAGGATTTGTTAGTCCATTCATTGACATTCACTACTTTGATCTCCCAATGGTCTAGATTTCAGTCACACTGCTCTGCTTTTTCTCTATAATAGTTCCTTTCCCACAGGGTTTTCTCCCACATTCCAAGCAAATCTGGAGTTTACAGAAGATTCAGATGTGATCAAACCCAGTGAGCACACACAGGGAATCTCCCTGTGCTGCTACTACCACAATCTCTGCTGTCAATCTGGATTGAAGCTGTAATTAGGATCTTCATACACATTCTTTATATACTCCTTATATACTCTATGGCCTCATCGTGAGACCTCTATGAAAAATGATAGATATAGGTTTGAACCATTTCAAAATCAGGAGGAAAGTGGATTTGGGTGAGTTCCTGCACAGAGGAGTGCTTTAGCTACTGGGCTGCTATGTAAAACTGGTAATGACACCATGATGGCCACTACCACCATTGAGTTCTTGACTACAAGTAAGCGTGCTCACTGTGGGTGTATGAATAAGCTCAGGTTTCCAAATGAATTCCACTCCTGGACATAATTTAACATGGGGTCATTAACCTGTAGATCTCAAATTGCCCTGAGCAAGACACAGAAGGCTATGTACCAAGCTGATATGCAGCTTCTGAGCCTCTTCAAAAGAACTCTGGGCAGAAGATACAGTGCCTATAATATTTCAGATACATCACTGAGTTAAATTAGTGTACATGGATTGTTGCCTTGTGTGTGTACCACAGTCCAGGTTCCAGGTCTGTGTAATCTTGCATCTTCCCTTAAGTGCTTTATAACATTTGTGAATTAAAAACTAGAACTTTATTTTGAGATAAGTGAGAAACGCTACCCATAGATTACTGTTGATCAAGTTGGGCAGTGACTGGTGTGAAAGTAGCCCTGAGGAAAAGGGCTTGGGGTGTTGGTGGATGAGAAGCTCAATATGAGCTGACAGTGTGCTCTTGCAGCCCAGAAAGCCAACCGTGTCTCGGGCTGCATCAGGAGAAGCGTGGCTAGCAGGTGGAGGGAGGTGATTCTCCCCCTCTTGTGAGACCTCACCTGGAGTACTGTCCAGTTCTGGAGGCCCCAGTATAAGAAAGATATGGACATGATGGAAACTGTCCAGAGAAGGGCCATGAGGATGATCAGAGGGCTGGAGCACCTCTTCTATGATGACAGGCTGAGAGAGTTGGGGTTATTCAGTCTGGGAAGAGAAGGCTCTGAGGAGACCTTCTTCTGGTCTTCCAGTATCTGAAGGGGGCCTACAAGAGGGCTGCTGAGGGACTTTTTAGGATGTCAGGTAGTGCTAGGACTAGGAAGAATGGATCCAAACTAGAGGAGGGGAAATTTAGATTAGATGTTAGAAAGAAGTTCTTCACCCTGAGGATGGTGAGAGGCTGGAAGAGGTTGCCCAGAGAGGTGATGGAAGCCCCATCCCTGACAGTTTTGAAGGCCAGGCTGGCTGGGGCTGTGAGCAAGCTTATCTAGTGGGAGGTGTCCCTGCCCATGGCAGGGGGCTTGGAACTAGATGATCTTTAAGGTCCCTTCCAACCCTGACAATTCTGTGATTCTAAGAGAAGACATTATGAGACTGGTCATGTTTACAGATATGTTACTGGCACAATCAGGACTACTACTGAGCATATTCATTCTGATCTGTGACTCACTGAATACTATTCTACTATCATTTTTATTTCTTCTTTATATATATATATATATATATACACAGTTTCTTTCCTCTATGGTTGTAGATTGTGCTTTTCCTCCAAAGGGGTTTGTTATTTAAAGATTATATTAAAAAAATCACTGATGGTATTTGCTTCATGGTTAGAAATGAAAGCCGTGTGACTGTTACAGGCAGCTAGTCTG
>VWZO01015292.1:5599-16339 GCA_013396975.1 Bucco capensis
GTGTTGACTACTTAGGATAACCTCTTTATCTTGTGTGTGCCTTAACATCCCTTCCAATACTATTCGCTCCATGACCTTCCCAGGCACAGAGGTAAGGCTCTGCAGTAGTCTAGAGATTCTCCCAGGGGACTCACTACTACTTTTCTGCAGGAGCCTGGGAATTCACAGAGAAGAAGAAACAATGAGGCATTTTATTAATTTACTGTACAAAATGCAAATGTCATCCTAGACTTTGTCACAGAAAACTGGGAAAGTTTCTCTTCCTTAGTAAATCAAGGAATCAAGTGTGCCTGAAATTCTGACATCTTGGTTAAGTAAAGCTTACAGCCCAATGTGCATTTGAGGTTCAAAAACCAGGTATTCTTGCACAAGTGTCTTCCTAGAGATCAGCCCTCATCTTCTAGTCCTGGTTACCTCAGAAATCTCCAGGCTGGTATTGATCAGAAGGTAGATGTATAACTGATGGAGTCTAGCTCCATCTCTGGTAAGGCATCTCCTGTTTTCTATTGAGTTTGAACTTGCTCATTTATCACATCTGGGAAAGGATGAAGAGACACCCTTAAGACAAAAGGATGCAGTAACCACAGAAATTGCTTTGAAATCTGTCATCATACCTGGATTCAGGTACCTAAACCATCTCTCTGGGTATGGGTAACCAAAGGCCTGTCTTATAGAGCGCTAAAGGTGGGAGACTTGAATCCTACACTAAGGGCTAGATCCAAGCAACTGAGCAACTGAGACAGGGAGATTTTTAGGGAGTTTTTGACATAATAGCTCAATGTCTGAAGTATTTGTCCAGGCAATGAGTGAGGTGGGCTTACTATGTTTCGTAAGAAAGTGTCCTAACCGATAAGATGTAGATGAATCTAGGGCATGAGGGTAGTCCAACTTTCATGTTTAAGTCATGCCACTGGCCATCTGAAAATTCAATATTTGATGGAAGCAAGAAAGAGGGAATGCAGCTTATTAAGAGGACTTGACTTGGGGTCTTCTGTGGCCCCTGGTGCGATAACTGTGCTGACAGCAGAGGAAGCATTAAACCCATTGCCCACGGTAAAGTGTGGGAAGTGATACCCATGTTCCTATAATCCTTGTATGGGTAGAATGAGCTCATTAGCCTTCTGGCAGTCATCCTAGGAGAGGGACAACTCTGATTCCAAACCCGGGCAGATGGAGCTCATTTAGCCCTGTAAGGCCTTCCATCTAAGAGGTTAAAACCTCTGTCCTAAGGACTTCGCTGCCAGCGTCCAAGCTTTCTAGGCCCTGGCAGATGAACCTTAGGACTAAAGGGTGGGTCCAGCTCTGCGCATGCTGTGACTCACCTAAAAAATCCATTGGGCAGTCTCGGGGGTGCTATCCGCTATCCTCTTTTTATCAGCGCGCTTGCAAAAAGGCGCTGATGAGGAACGTGGATGGAGCCCTCCCTGGATCTTCATTTGTGAAGCCTAACCACAACGACAACAACGAGAGCAACACCACAGACATTATCAGTGTTCTACAGATGGCAACACTCACTTCAGGACTATCTTTCCTGTTTCGGGGCTTGATTTCTCAACCTATTTTTTTTCATTAACCTTAATGCTTTGCTTTTCATTACCCTCCCATTGGGAAATGACTTGACAAAATATTTAGGAATGCTGGTTTGATGCAGGAGTTCACTTATGACACACCTACTCATTTTCCCTCTGTCCTGCAGGTCCACAGAGAAGTCAAATATAAAGAAGCAGGTAAGCCAAATTAACTCCTTATTGCCAAATAATTCTGAACTTGTTGGATGCATCAATGCTTTAGAAGGAGCTGAAGTACATTAACAAGGAAAATGCTAAGAGGGAGCCCTCAATACAGAAAGGACGTGGACCTGATGAAGCAGGTCCAGAGGAGGTACAAAAATGATCAGGGGGCTGGAACACCTCTCCTACGAGAACAGTCTGAGGGAGCTGGGATTGTTCAGCCTGGAGAAGAGAAGGCTTCGGGGGACCTACTAGTGACTTTCCAGTACCTAAAGGGAGCTTCCAAGAAGGCTGGAGAGGGCCTGTTTGCAAAGGCCTGGAGTGAAAGGACATGGGGCAATGGTTTTGAATTGGAGAGGAGTAGATTTAAACAGGACATTAGAAAGAAGTTCCTCACCACAAGGGTGGTGGAACACTGGAACAGGTTGCCCAGGGAGGTGGTTGGGGCCCAATCCCTAGAGGCATTCAAGGCGAGGCTTGCCAGGGCTCTGGGCAACCTGATCTAGTTGGGGATGTCCCTGCCCACTGCAGGGGGGTTGGACTAGATGAGCTCCAGAGGTCCCTTCCAACCTAAACCATTCTATGATTCTATGATTATGGGTGATTATGCTTACTCTGCATCCAGAAAGCAGCCCCCACTGCCCCAGGTTGTGCCAGATACAGCACAGCTGCAGCAGTTTTGGAGAAGAGGCAGCTAAGTTGAGCCTCCTGGACACATGAGACTCCTGCACTCAAACAAACACAACAAATTAGTCCACTGCCTATGCATACCTCTGGTATAAGCAATCTACAGGCAGTCTCTGCACTGAGGTAGGGTGGAATGGGATAGGGTGGTAATCATGGCTGCTCTGGAGAGCATTTTCCAAGGAAGTAGAGAGCTTTTGAGTACAGCGTGATTGAAAAAGACCTACCTCAAAATGCTCCACAGGGAAAAGCAATAACAAAGGTTCAGCAGTACTTAAGGTGGAAATTCTGGTACCATCTTCAGAGGCTTCACACCGGGGATTCTGATCCAATGCCCACAATGGGAAGAGATTAGCCACAATCCTTTGTGTGGCTAATCCAGATGTATGCAGCATTGCAAAGATGTCATCAGAGAAGAAATAAGTGTCTTTCACTTCTTCGACTTTTCGCCCTGCAGTGCTTCTGATATTCTTTTAATCAACAAAGCACTGATTCCTCCTCTGACTCTTGCGCCAAGGTGAAGCTCTTGCTACATGGAAAAACGCCCTGAAATGCCTCCAGTATTTATGACACATTGCTTAACTGAATGGAGCCCAGGGCCACACCAGTTTTACAAACACCTGCTTATTTAGAAATATTACTTACACTTTTAGTAAGAATTGGTTTCAAGGAGTTAAGATCTATTAATGTTTTCTGCAAATGCAAGTGTGACTGTATGACCAAGAATCTCATAATGAGAAAGGAGCCACAGTCAGTGCTGTGACTTTTAGCATCTGTTTGGGATGAAATGTGAGGTTTACTACACATCAGGAATGTCAGGTTCTGTGAGTCACTTTGAGTTCATTACCGAATTAGGATATTTGAATATGGATCTAGATCCATTAAGTCTAGAAAAGGTTCTAATTAGGACTTGACCTGACTTCCAGAAAGCTTGTTCTTTGTCTTCACTGTCTAAACTCAGTTTGAAAGTTATTCCACCATTTATTTTTTCCTATGTCCTTTTGCATACAGATGCACATACTTACTTCTTCTCTACCTTTTTTAAAGAACTGCCATATTTTCATAAGCAAAAATCAAGATGTATGCCTGTATTTGATAGTTCATAACTGAAAAGCAGGGAAACTGGTTATTTTTAGCCCTATTTCACAAATCTCCTAAGAAAGCAAGATTTTAGTACCCTTCTTTCAGGTCATATTTCCTCTGAGCTTTTGAGATTGTTGCCAGTTGTAATGCCATTTGACAGGAGGACAAAAGGTTAATTTCTAAATTTTTTAAAATCAGTAACTACTTAGAGGAGAAGATTAATTTTTTCATGAAGGCAAGTTTTCATCCTCCACCAGCTGGCACATCTCACCTGAGTGCCACTGCCCCCACCTATATGCTTGTTTAGTGCAGCAAGTTGTTGAGAAGGGAGGACTTGCAGGGGCTGTGAGGGGCAGGGAAAGGAGCTGGAGTCTCTTTTTGGACCATGAATGTAAGGTGCTGGTGTTAATGCTCTGAATTAAGGGTAGGCTGTTATCATATGCTGAAACTAACTTTTAGCATATGCCACTCGTTAAATTCAGTAAGCAATAAGCAACAACCTAGCCACATTTTAAACTTGCAAAGAAAATGGCATCATGACCCCTTCAAAGAGATTGTTAGTGTGCCTAAACTGTTCTTAGAGCCTTACAAACTCTGATTTATCTCAGTATTAGTGTGAGCAGACCAAGAACCTACCACTTCGAAGTTGTTTTTCTGTTTCTGAGTGAAGAGGAATTTTGCCTCTTCTGTGTCTTCCTGGTTAGTTGGATTCACATGAATATTCCTGTTTCCTCTGCTAAACTTTGAATTAACGTATAGGCAGGCCAGCAATCTCTCTCTTTTGTCTATATTTCTGCAGTTCTCACTAGTTCCCTGATTGTACCTATTTTTAGAATGAAATGTAGTGTGTTTTTCTTGCCCTTCTTTTGAAACAGGAGGCAAGAGGTTGTTGCTGACTGGTAGATCAGCTCCACATCAAGTCTTTTACAAACAGTGTACCCCATTGTCCGCAAGATCAAAACTACTTTTCCATTCCTTGTGTGAAAGTGAATGCCTTCATACTTGCTTTTTCTGGTTGACAAAGTCAAATCTTTTCTGTTGCTGCTCATGATGAGCTCTGATATACATCTAGGCATCAACTTTATCACTAGTGCTCTTCGTGCTTCAGCACAAAGTTATTCTATTCCCCATCATTTGGACCCTGAGCACTGTTGCTCTTAATGTCGTGGAGCCCAGCACAATCTTCAGTTTTGTTTTCTCATAACAGGACACCATTTTTCTGTGGACACATATAGTACTCCTGCAGAGCCACAGAGGACATTTCATGGTTAGCTGCAGTATGTTCTTCAGTAATATAATTCATTCCGATAAAAAGTGCCATTATTAGGCATAATGCTGACCTTGCAGAGCAAACCTGTGAAAGGAAGGTGCAGTGATTTGATAACAGTTATATCACTATAATCCCACTCCTATTTCTGCTGCTGCTCCACTTTACTACAGTGTCATTATGACTTTTCAAGTTTCACCACAGACAAGTTTGTATCCCATTTGGTCTGAATTAGTGATGGTTATGTAACTCACATGACAACTTATTCTTAGTAGTGACTAAAATTCACCACCTTTGTTCCTAGCTGTGACTTAAATCAGGTCCCAGGCAAAGCCTTTCCTACAGCACCTCAAGGCACCCAGTACAAACATGTCTCTGGCTGTTCCTTTACGTGCTGCATCCTGCCAAGCAGGAGCATTCATAACCATGAGTAAGGCCTTAATGCCATGTGAGAGTCTTCTTGAAAAAGGATAATTCTTGGTAATTTTATTCTTAAGGAATTTGGAGAGTAACAGATTGTAAATTGTTTTACAGAAATACAAGGAAGTTGTTCTTCTGTTCCTGTTTATCAGGTTGTCCAATCCCCATGGGAGCCCAAGGATCCTGCTGTTTACAGTGCTGCCTGCTCTGGACCCAGACTGAAGGCAACAGAGAAGCACTGAAACATCCTGTAGTGTTTTTATATCTGGCCTGCTCTGAGGCTGAGGGCAAGAGAAATGATATGTTTAATCTTTACCAAGGAAAGCTAGAGACAGGATCCTGAGCTATCTAGCTGCCAGCTAATGCTGCCTTGGCAACAGTTCAATGGGCAATGGCCTGTGCTTGAATGACTTCAAGATGAGATCTAATCAACCATTCGCTATCTTTCTTCTTTCCATTAAGTTCAAAGTACTATACATATAATCACTTCAATTTTCTTCCAGTGATGATAAGGCTCAAGTATAAAACATGAAGCCTGAACTCTTAGTCAGCCTCCATGTTTTATCCTGGATTTATCTTCATCTATCATCAGGTGCTGTCTTTCTGCCTGACCCTGTATGGAAACTGGCCTCCAAGGAGGGTCAAATGTTCACTTTCATGCTCCTCTGTGCTGAAAAGCTTTTCCTGGCAAGAATTAGATAAAGCAATTCCTTTACAATTCAGACCATCCCAAGAAGTTGCTTTATACAAGTCTACTTTAAAGCAATTCTTTTTCTCATTTGCTATAGGTTTATAGATTGAGACTGTGGCCAAGCTATTTTTATATTCACCGCACCAGGAACAAAGCCCAGTAATATACTCTGCTTGTAGGAAAAGAAAACAGTTTTATCTTTAAAAAGGCATTTAGAGGATATTGTCAAAACTCCTCTCTCTTTCAATACCTGGTCAGAATCTGCACTATGACTCAGAGCCAGATCCAGTAAAAGTATTTAGGGGTGCAGTTTAATTAAGTAAAATTAAGCAGAATTTGCATTATTTATGCATTTTACTTTGAACAGCCATAGATGAAACCTAGAAACAGTGTTGGCAATAGAGGCTGTGATTTTTCCTTCCCTGAGTCCTTGCCACTTCACCCTTCTCTTGCTCACCAGATGAATCTTGACTTCTTTGCCTTGCAGCAGCATCAGCATAAGCTGACAGAGAGAGGAGAGTGACACTAGGTTTCCTATAGCCTTGAGTGGGTACATCAGCGACAGTCTCCTGAGATGCAGGAAATGAGGATTCATACCTCTGTGAAGAAAGCATTAAACATCTCCCTTCCTTCGTGAATGTCCTTGCCATTTGACTCTCAGCAAGTCTGTCATTTAAAGGTGAGATCACACTTTCAGACGATTTATACAACATGTCTGAAAGACCAAGACACTACCACCTTGCAAGGACTCATTCACGTGGTGATGCTCTACCTGCCTCGCTGCATCTCAGTCCCTCTGAGCTGTGGCTGCTGGACTCCACTGCTCCTGCTCCAAACCTGCACAGAGCAGCTGCTCTTGCCCTGAGGTCCAAATGAGGTTTGGAGCCATGTAGGCAGGCATTGGGGCTCATCCTTCATCAGGCAGCTGGACAAGCAAACACCTTCTGATGTACATAGCCCACATCTTCAGCTTGTCAGTGATCTTGTGTCACTTTGAATGACACTGGTGTCCTACCTCTCTTTGCTGCAACCCATAGGAGGGATTTCCACATCTCTGCACCTCTAATGTAGAGGTTGTGATGCCAAAAGGTGGTCCAGCTGCCCCTCTTCCTTGGCAGTCCTGTCCACAGAGTCTCAACAGTAACTGAAAGGGAGACAGGCTCTGTCACATGCAGTGCACTGCTACTTTGGCCATGTTGTGCCTCGTTGCTTGGGGAGATATCTGGACCCCAAGGCCATCCCCTCACCTTTGTTGTATGGTGCACCCTGGAGGAGCTACCCAGAGCAGGAAGATGCATGTTCTCACTGGGGAGTGGGACAAAAACATCTGCTCTGAGACTTGTCAAATGCCAGGACAAAGCTAAAATTTGGAGCCAAAAAGGCTCCAAAGCTAAATTGGGTGTCTGGTAAATATCTCCAGCATCCTTGCAAACACGTCTATGTCCACCCATATGCCTTACATGTACCTGCATCTATCAACACACACACACACAAACACACACATATACAGTTCCTTCTGTGAACAGACAGGTATGGTCCAGTGCACAGCTCGTGAACCTCAGTAGCTAGAGTATACTCCAAAAATGAAATACATACATGCATTCCCATTTCAGTATCTTGATTACATGGAGAACTTTGGGAGTTCCCTGGTGTGTAACAACATGACAGGACATGCAGCAAGGATACTGAGCACTTGCAACATGTTTTGGAGCAGTGAAATTAAATATTACAGGTGGGGCTGATAGCTCCATCCATTCATAAGATTACCATACACTTTCCATTGTGAGATCCTATTTTCAGTTCCTCATACATCTGACGTTGACTGCCTGGACTGACATTTACTTGTGCCAGACATTTGCATCAAGTTTCTGCAGTATTGGTTTTTGCAGTTGTAGGAATTGTAGAAACTTGTAGATCAGACACTTAAAATTACGGAACAAGGCAAGGTATGTTGTATTTCCTTTCTTTAAAAAAACATTCTTGAGGTATTTGCTCTATCTCAGGGTGTTCTGTCACCTTTGGTAAAGATTTGACAAGCTGAATAAGACTCCTTCTGCCCTGTGCATCTGCCTTCTGCCACACTATGAAATAGTTCCCAAAATTGTCCAGCTTCTAAGACTAAAAAATCACCCCTGCTAAGTGGACACCTTCATCTTATCAACTGAAATCTTGAAGACTATTTAAGCAACACCTGCCCTACACACACTGAGGAGTGTTCATACCTGCAGAGCTCTTGGGTCCCCTGTCCATTTACCTTGAGTGGCTGAAAAGATCTCCCTTTTGCCTTCCATAGAATCATCACGCTTGGAAAGGGCCTTCAAGATTGTCAAGTCCAACCATACCCCTACACTACTGTTATCCCTAAAGCATCCCCCAAAGTACCACATCTACCTGTTTCTTGAAAACCTCCAGGGATGGTGACTCCACCACCTCCCTGGACAGCCTGTTCCAACACTGCACCGCTCTTTTGGTGTAGAAATTTTCCTTAATAACTTATCTAAACCTGTCCTGGCACAACTTAAACTCATTCTCTCTAGTCCTATTGCTAGTCACAAGGGCGAAGAGGCCAACACCTGCCCTTTTACAACCTCCTTTCAGATAGTTGAAAAGAGCGATAAGGTCTCCCCTCAGCCTCCTCTTCTCCAGGCTAAACAACCCCAGCTCCCTGAGCCTCTCCTCATAAGATCTGTTCTCCAGACCTCTGATCAGCCTAGTTGTCCTTCTCTGCACCCTCTCCAGCACCTGAATGCCCTTCCTATACTGTGGTGCCCAAAATTCCACACAGTATTCAAGGTGTAGCCTCACCAAAGCTGAGTAAGGGGGCATGATCACCTCCCTGCTCCTGCTGACACTGTTCCTGATACAGGTCAGGATGCCATTGGTCTTCTTGGCCGCCTGGGCCCACTGCTGGCTCATGTTCAGCCAGCTGTCAATCAACACGCCCAGGTCCTTCTCTGCTGGGCAGCTCTCCAGCCACTCCTCCCCAAGCTTGTAGCACTGCAGAAGGTGTTGTGTCCAAAATGCAGGACCCGATATTTGGCCTTATTAAAATTCATACAATTGGCCTTTGCCCATCAATTGTGCCTGTCTAGGTCTCTCTGCAGAGCCTCCCTACCCTCAAGCAGATCGACACTTCCACCCAGCTTAGTGTCATCTGCAAACTCACTAAGGAGCAGTCCCATCACTGAGCCCTGGCGAACTTCATGATCAGGAACTCAGAGCCCTGAACACTAGGAAGCTTGTTTGGGACAGAAGGGACAGAGGCAGGAGCAAGGGGCAAGTGTCCATAGGAGTGAAAGAAAATACATGTATTGAAGGTACTATGTTTATGATGGCTTATCTGGGATGTGTCTCACCTGCATTTTAAAAGTAGGTTTCTTTGCCTGTTTTCTAAGTAGAATATCACTGCATCTTTCTTTGAATTAAATTTTCATGCTCCTCTTTGTGGGAAATTTGTAACTATTTTTTCTCATTCCAATACAGCCTTTTAACAATGGTTTTCTTACTTAGGTATTTTTCCTTGGCTACGTTTGTAGGCTGCAGTGATATCAGTAGACTGAGCAAAGTCAGAGCTGCCATGAGGAGCTCAATGGGAGAGACTGGAATTTCAGGATGAGGAAAAAGCCCTGACTCCAAAGTGAAGATGGGATGAGTGGCTCAGGGTCTAAGCCCTAAGCTGAAAGTGCTCCCTGTTCATCCCCTACTAGCTACAAAAAACCCTTTCATTTTTCACCCAAGAGGACCATAAATAACAACACAAAGCAGTAGACTGTAAGGAACACCCTCTTGTCATCTGGGCAGCAACTACAGCATAGTACAAACATCAGGTACATAGTCACAATCTTTTTTTCCAGCAGCATCCAGCATGCAATGTATGTCAGCCTTGCACGTGAAAGAAATGTTCTTCCAATAATAACAAAAAAAGTCTGGCTATAAGCAGTCTAATATCCCATATACTCGAAAATAAGTGTCTAAATTTAAACTGATCTTAATAATTCCGTGCTTCAGCTTGCCAGCCTTAAGATGGAGATAACTTTCACAGAGCTAGTGGGAGGATATATTCATTATTGTTTGTGAACTGTTCAGACTTCATAATGCTAAGTACCACAGAAAAGCCTATAAAGCAGTTAATAACTTTTTCCTCACAGCAGGACTTACACCAGACAGCCCAGCACAGCTCCGGGCATTTGAAACAGCTCTGCAGGCACCTTCAGCTTCAGCAGAGATTGTTCCTGTAGCTTTCAGCTTTCAGGGACATCACTGCAGCCTCTCCAGGCAAGTAACCATGGTTTCCACCCAGCAGAAGGTTCTGCGTTACACAGTTGCCAAAGTGGACATGGGAACCCAGACTGAATGCCAACTGAAGCATACAGCCATCCAGGTCACATGTTGCAGGGAATGCCAGAACCCTTCACTGGCAGCAGGTGGCAGTTCTGAAAACTGCTGTGTGCGCTGTGAGAAGGCTGATGACCTAGTCATCAACAGACTGACAGAGCCCTCAAGGAGGGATGAGATGGTCCACATAGCAGGCTGTAGGGAGTGTCTAAACCTCTCCCAGGTAGCGGGGGACTGTGTACGGTGTGAGCAGGTAAATGATTTGTTCACCCGAGCAGCATAGCCGCAAGCTAAAGTTGAAAAAAATGCAAGCTGAAGTGGCAAGACTTAGGAGCATCAGAGAGGCTGAGGATGAAATTGACTGGCACAGTCAGGCTCTGCCCTCCCTGAAACTGGAACAGGAACAGGATCACCTGCCACCAATTACCCAGGAATGGAAAAACCCTGGACCATCCCTGAAACAAGTTCATTGTTTCATCAGATCTGCCCTACATAAATCAAAAAGTACATGGTCAAAACAGCAAGCAAAC
>VWZO01015293.1:1037-18613 GCA_013396975.1 Bucco capensis
GAGGTCCCTTCCAACCTTAACCATTCTATGATTCTATGATTCTTTTCAGGAGGAGTGAAGTACACTGTGACTCAGAGGCACGTTGCAAGGATAAGAATAAAAAGAACTAGTAAGTTTTCTGAATAACAATTTAGCTGTAAAGGGCTTTTCTGTGTTAATTTTTACTATGTGTATTTGTACAGGTACTAATCAGAAAAAAATGATTAGGTTTTTATTAGACTGTTAAACATTAATTAAACTAAAAATAAAGTCTTAGCTCCAAATACAAGAGATATTGTTCCCTTTTACACTAGCAAAATTTGAGTGTAATGTTAACAAGATCTAAGATTTTGAACCTCCTGAGAGTAAGAAAGAAATTATAAGTTTTCTCAACTAGAGATGTGACTGACAGTACTGAAAGACATACACAGATTTACCTCTTTTGGCCATACTTATGTGTGAAAGTTCCCTTAGCTACTGTAGGTTTTCCTCTGTTCAACTCTACTGATAGATAGTAGATAAGCTGTGGGCACTTCTAACAACTGAGCCACCTGAGGGTAATTCATGTGAGAATTCTTATCACTGAAGGGGAGTCCAAAAGCAAGGTTAGACAAATCTTGGTTTGAGACTTGAAGAATTTTAAATGAGTTTTAGTAGGCTAAGTTGGCTACTCCTGTAGTCAGGGGAAAAACGCAGATCTTTAAATCCTTCTAAGTTTATACCAGAAAAGGTAGGTTGCTCTGCCTTCACAGAAGGTGAAGTTACTAAGTGCTGACTGAGGATCACTATCTTGGACATAAGGGCATACATTTTGCATAAAAGTCATTTTAAGCATATAATTTCCCTTTGGGAGTTGGTTTCCTGTATGCTATATGCTAACAGGAAATATAAATACTAATAAGAAGAATTAACAGTTATTAAAACCAGTTAAAATAATTTTAACAACAAAGGAAATCTGAAGGTGAAAAAAATGTTTCATTGCCATGGGTAGAGTATCAATTTCATGACTGATACTAACCAGAGTTTGTGAAGGATATCTGGGAGAGGAAGAGGAATATAAAAGGGCAGTAAAACTTTTAAAGCTCAGAGAAAAATCTCCTAGTGAAAAAAAAAACCCCACCAAACTAGCAGAAAATAGTATGAGTATGTCACCAACAACTAATCCTTTGCCACAATCCTTGATTTGCCACACATCTCAGATCTTAGTTCTGGAGAAATCTGCTGGGTATAACATAAAACAAAGCAAAATTACATTAAATACATAAAAAATAAAATATGTCTGGGAATTTCTAATATTTGGCGCAATGATCCCTTCTCCCCCTTTTCAAATACTGTAGTATATCATGCCATCACAAAGATACCAATTTTTGTGTTTGTGTGTATGAAAAGAATCTTTCTAACAAAGCTACTTGAGTGTTTGAAGGTGTAAGTTCTATGATGTTTCAAACCCTCAATTATTTAGGTACCACATAGCTGAGCATTTTGTATCTGCCAAAGTCTCATTTAAAAATATCGTATGACTAAGATGTCATGTTCTGTTCAAAGTCTTCTGGTGAATGAAATTAAGAGAAAAGCCCTTTCATTTTAGGGATTCCTAAGACTCTCTCAGCATCCACTCTGTTGTGCTTCAGCACATCATTAAATGCTTGCTTGCAATTTGAGTACATTGTCAACAGAGCAGATGGATTCTGACTAAGGAAGAGGTATTTATGCTGATAGGCTGTGGTAAAAACAAAACAAACAAACAACCTATCTCCTTCAGCTTCTGGTATCTCCTATAAGGGATAGGATTCAAGTGCCTCGTTGAAATGTGGTTGTGCTGATATTATAGTCTTTAATAATTAATTCAGACTTTTTCTCCAGGATCATATAAAGGCAAATGTTTGCCTATCCTCAATGTACTACAGCTGAGGAGAGAGTAATTCTATCAATGATGTGTCTTGCTGCTTTCTTTGTTACTAATTTATTATTATTTCTATGTAGACTCCTGAGCTAAGTTGCATTACAACAGTTCAGCAAGTCAGCAAGATCTGGCCCATAGAGCAAAATGTGGTATCCAGACAGCAATGAGATCACCATTTAAACAAAATGATTAATAAATATTTGGTTGAGTGAGGGAAGGAATGATTTACAGGTGTTATTGTGTCTTTGAAGACACAGGCTGAACCCAACTTTAGTCTTGCAACTGTGGTATTTAGGCTAGACTACTTTAAATTACTCTCTACTCCTTTTTTAGCTGCTGAAAACCTAAATCACCCAGGAACCTCCAGGGTAATTCAGAACTAAGCAGAGTAAATTGCCATTTCAGAAAGTATGTTTTTCTCTTTTTATTGTATATAGAGACTAAGCCCCTAAGTAAATCATCTTAGCTAATAGCCTAACATTCAATGGAATTAAACTTTGTCTTTCTTCCTGTACATGAAATAAGATGTGTTTCCTGATTATAAAGGGGGACTAACATGAAGAAAGAAGTAAAAAACAGGTGGAAGAGTTAAAGGTATGACCGCCAAAGACATAATAGGAACAAGTCCTTTATAAATCAGTATCATTTGCGATTCTTTAGGGTTGAGACCAACTCTAAGACTTGGGCAAAAGATGGAAGCATTTCTGAAAAGACATTCAGTCAGTATCTGTTATAAGATTTTTCATATCTTTCTTTGAAGTATCTTGTGAAGAGCCACTAGATAGATCATCAGGTTAAAGAAGTTCCTGAAGTGCAGTGGTGTAGGCCAGCAAGATATCCTCTCCTGCTGTCATGTTATCATTCCATTTTCACAAAAAAAGCCCTTCACTTTCATACTTAGTGACTGCTCAAATTATGGATAATGGACTGAGGTTTAGGGTGTAAACAGATAGAGTAGTGCACCCTGTCAGCTGGACCTAAGTACCTCAAAAATGTGTCTGAAAAATAAGCAGCTGAGAGTCTTCCACAGGTGAAATTGTCACAAGTCGAGCTAAGGTGGATCTTTCTAAAGTAGTTTTCTGTTTGGTCTAGTCAGATGTTGGTACCCATTTCAACAAAACCCCTACCTACTGACATTTTGTAAAGTAATTCTCTGAGAGGATCGCAGAATGTTAGGGGTTGGAAGGGACCTCTGGATATCGTCTAGTCCAACTCCCCAAGAGGATTAATGTCTACAGATTCAAAATTTACACATCAGGTTGTTATTGTTCTGTAATTACATTGCATTTCCTTGCAGTAAAGAAGATTTTCAGCTTCAGGCAGGTTAGGACATAGGTACATAAGCACTGGGTGTGGAGTACTTAATGGAAGTGATATAAGTAAACTGAAAGTTGCAGGATTCACTAGGAACACCCTAGGAGTTGACATTAGAGACTATGAACTTCCCTGCAAGTCTAAAATGAACTACTTTTATTTCATCAATTCACCCCAATCTTTAACTATAAGACAACTCTCATAAAAAATGCAAACTTCGTTGTTGCTGACTAGTATGGGCTGAGGTTTGTTTTGCATAGGGGAAAAATCTTCTGCTATTTTTGTTAGCCTTTTTTCTTATTTTAAGTGAAAATATATACCTTGCAATATGTAACCACAATTTTATCATTTTTCACTCACAAGCATCTGGGCAAGTTGGTTTGATTCACTTTGACTGTATTTAAAAGCTAAAAGACTAAGGAACTTGTGTAGGGTATGATATTTTCCCCTTCTTTATTTTAAGGCCAAGACCTGGCTAAATTTTCTATTCGAGTGACCCCATAAGAGTATTTAATCATGTGACTTAGACAGAATTTGACACTTTTATCACTTTCCAGTCCTTTCACATAATTCTGTAAGAAGTGACAAGGAGAGAAGAATATAACATAACCATTTAGAAAATTAGCTTCATTCATTTGAGTTTCTCAGTTCAACTAGCTGTGAAGAATTAACTTCTATCTGAAAGCAAAAGCTGGGAAGTTTAATTAATATGACTTCTTCCTGGTGTGGAAGGATGGGACATGTATCACCATGATTTAAACCTCCTAGTATGCAGTGGATGCCAATTAGAAAGACAGATGGACACAGCAATTTCGTCCAAGCCTTTATGTCAAGCAACGTTATTAATTATCACTGGTTTAGATAGCACAGACAGGTAGATAGTCACACCATTACAAAGCAAGTTAGATGCCCTGCCTATACTGGGTGCTTCAAATGCCTCATTTTATCATACTTCCCTATAACAATAACAAGTTGAGAATGAAGATGTATCTGTTGACTCTGAGAAGAGAGGAAAAACTCATATTTTTGTTGATGAAATAAAGCTACAGGTCAGTATAGTTTTAATGAATTTGTAGCTGCAGTTTTAAAATATAAAGGAGGGTGAGAGAGAAATAAGTAGGAAGATAAAAGAAAGGGGGAAAACACAGGAAATAATAAAAATTAAAAAAATCTGAAGCTATCTAGTAAGCTAAAATGACTCCAATTTTTCTGGTTTATTAAAACATATTTAAATCTTTGATGGTCTACGAAATCTGGTATCATATCTATTACAATCTCAAAAGATTTCTGAAGCATTTTTTAAGCTAGAAGTAAGTAAATTATGGGTTTGTCTTTTAAAGTGTGTTTTATTATGTCATTACTTCAAATACTGTCAGCAACTCAGTACCACTGTGAATGGTTATGGAACATTTGCAATTCAAGAGGGAGTGATTATCAGTGTATATTCTAGTATAAAAAAGACTGTAGCCAGATTACTTTTTATCGGCTCATGAATTTAGATGCAGTTCCTTTAGCTCCATAATGCAGCTATCTGGGGGTAGATATATGCAGTCTTCCAGATTGGCTGCCATTGAAAACTTGCAGTGTGAATCTTGATAGTTTGCATTGGGAAGGACTCTGCTGGTTCATGGTTAAAGACACTGTGAAGAGAAAAGCAAACCAATACCAAACCAACCAAACTCCCCAGAATAAACAAAATGAAACAACAACAAAAAGACCTCTCAAAACAAACAACAACAAAAAACCCAAACAAACAAGTACTGTAAATCAGTTATTTCACAAACAGATCTCTTTCTGCTGCTCCTCATTTGGACAAAATATGCTGGTCAATCACCTGAAACCATTCAGAAGACTTACTGAATGTTTTAACTTCTTCTACACACATCTAGACTGTGTCTCAAAAAAACAATTTAAATGCTGGATTGATTCTTTGTACTTAATGTGTTTGAATTTAGATTCTAAAACTATTTGCAAGTGGGGAAGAGGGGTCAGAAGCAAAAGTTGACAAACTTCATAAGGCTAGAAATTATCCAGCCATTTAAGATTAAATGCAATATGCGTTGTATACACCTATGTGACTATCACATACAGCACAGTAACTCAACAACTTCACCTGATTTAATTGGCAAGATGCATGCCTCTAGAAAAAGCCAGTCGAATAATGCAGAAGTTGCTCATGTAAACTTGGTCAAGTGGTTTTTAAAAGATGACAAAAAAGCCTTCTTATGAAGGAAGACACAAGTCCTGCTTCTGGTTAATACAGATTAGCATGCAGCTAATATAATATGCACATTTCTGCCAGAGCATAATTGAATGCAGACACAGTTTATTGACTGATCTGTTGGAGTTGGACTTTGTCAGCTAAATCCTGTGAATAAAACTCCCTTAGTCATCACAGATTATGAAGAAAGGGCAGAGTTTAGAGAAAACAAACAAGCAAACAAAAACCCACTAAGATTTATTTCAGCAAAGTAAGTAAGTTTAGTCAAATATGAAAGCACTATAGACACTATAGAGACAAACATTTTGATGGTTCTCTAGAACTCAGGACATTTTGGGAATTGAGATATTCAGTATTCCAGGACCTTGGTTGGACATGACTTCATGTCAGTGAGAACTGCAAAGCTTTGGCTTTTTTTTTTTTAATTAAAAGAAGGAAAGAAATAGAAAGTCAAGTATTTCCTTTCCCAACATGGGTTGAAGCATTGTGGAAGAGCTCATTAGTGCCTGTTCCCACAGAAGGGCAAAATTGGTTTAATATGTTGTAGTGAAGAAATACAGGGGTAGAAACAATCTGTAGTTAATACTGAGTGTGTTTAACAGGATTAATATGGTCACCAGTTTTTGACAAGTGGAATAATACATATTGAAAAGACAAAAATCTTTGGAGTTAGACTTGAGAACTGGCATCTTAGTGCCTTCTGGGATGTCTCAATGTGCATCTTGGAAAACTTCATAATTCATCCTCCTGCTGTTAAATGTTGTTAAACTTAATTAAAAACCAAGCTCTGTGTCATTTACATTGTCTCAGGTGAATATAAAATCATTCTGATATTAAGTGTTTGGACTATTTTAACTACAACTTGCAAGGATGTACAGAATTCATTGATGTCCAGACCAAACACTGCAGTGATGCTGCTTCAAATAACTATAATATGAATAAAGAGAAGATTTGGTTGGGGGGAGGGGGGGTGGTGTTTCTTTAATTAGAGTGGAAAATGTACAAAATTTGTAAGCAAGGAGAACCTGAATTAGAAGGAACCCAGTGGGAAGACTAGTTTGCATGAAAACCGTAAACAGTGCAGTAACTGCAGGGAGTTTTGTGCCTATTCTTTGTCCTCTAAAACCTGTTCTATAACAGCAGTAAAAGAAATAATACAAACTAGGGTGTAGTTTATATGTTGTTGGTACAGCACTTTGTGAACACAAATTGTTATGCAAGTTCCATTATTAGTATTATCAGGTGAGTTTCTCCCTGCATAAAAAAGAAAAATTGCATCAATATAATTGCTGTGTCCTGAGTCTCTGGGAGTTTTTAATTAATACACTAAGACTGAATTTTAAGATAAATTACTAGGATCTTTAGTGACTGTACCTGCTTTTCCTGGTGGCCTACCCACATTTCTTGGTAAGTTTATATTCCCTTAGCATATGCATCTCAGGTCCAATGTGCTTCACTTATTTTTTTTTTAGTAGTAGTTTCCCTATTCCAAAAGTATTTTAGTACAGGCTTAAGTATAAATATACATTGATATCCCATTGCTACCAGTGAGATTTAGACATTTTCCTAAAGCTATTATTTCACTGGAGAAGAATGACCTAAAAAATCATAGCATCCCACTTGTATAAAGTAAAGCAAAACAGTGAAAACAATGTCAGAATAGAATTCCTTATCCACGAATCATATTCACTTTTGAGCAAAAATGTAAAATAATATAAAATTAATTATCTTATTTCCCTGCAAATATATTTTGATGCCATCTGTGGAATAATGTGCAAGCACTGAAGCTAAGATACTGTGATGAAGTCAGATCCTAGAACATTTGCAGAGCACAGATAATTTCCCTAGTAAGGACTGACTCAAATGCTGACTGTTTTTCAGGTGAGACTGTGTTTCTGTTTTTTTAGTGGGTGTCTGGGTTTTGTTTGTTTCATTAACAGAAACACAAGAAAGTCAAGTGATTTGGCCAAGCATGCCTTCACATGATCAAAGATGTGCACCTATCATGAGCAACTGTAGGCAGCTTTATTCACTAAACACCAAATACACCCCTTCATTTTGTTAAATGCTCTGTGAAGCTATAGTTAAATGGCAACAAGAAGTAACTGAGTCTTAGCACTGACTGACAGTGGGCATCAATAATTATTCTGGCAAGGATCTTCAGGAACATACCACTTTGAAGAAGGTAGATTTGAATAGGTTTGTTTTGGATTGATTTGCCAATCTCAACACAATGAGAATTCGTCACAGGTGACAATCAGACACTTTATGCTCATTTCACATCCTCCCATGAATAGTCTTTACCCACATTAGCACTCTGAATAGAATGACAGGGCTTCAGGGCTGAGGAGGAACAAATGATGCAAAATACCAAGAACAAGATTGGAGTCTACCTTGTCATTCAGGGAAAGGACAAATATTTTGTACTAGAGATCCACCATTTCACTGGATCATGCTTACCACAGTACTGAAAATAGCTGAATACAGTACGTTATCCTCTTTTTATCAGTGCGCATGTAAGAGGCGCTGATGAGGAGCATGGATGGAGCCCTCCTTGGATCTTCGTTCACAAAGCCTAGCCATGACAACGACAAAAAGAGGATAGCGGATAGCACCCTCGAGCCTGCACAATGGATTTATTTTAGGTGAGACACAGCATGCGCAGGGCTGGACCCACCCTTTAGTCCTAAGGATCATCTACCAGGGCCTAGCAAGCTTGGATGCTGGCAGCGGAGTCCTTAGGATGGAGGTTTTATTAGAGTATCCTTCTCTTAGATGGAAGGCCTTACAGGGCTAAATGAGCTCCATCTGCCTGGGTTTGGAATCAGAGTTGTCCTTCTCCTAGGATGATTGCCAGAAGGCTAATTTGAACATCCTACCCGTACAGGGATTATAGGAACATGGGTTTCACTCCCCACACTTTACCATAGGCAGTGAGTTTAATGTTCCCTCTGCTGTCAGCAGTTATCGCACCAGGGGCCACAGAAGACCCCAAGTGATTTTCAGACTGTGCCTGACCCTGGACATGATACTCTTCTTTTTCAAAGGAGTGCTCAGACACTAAAAAAGAGGGGTATTTCCAAACATGCTGGTCTCATCAGCATCTATTTGCTTTTTACTGTCATAGTTGTAACTCCTGTTAAATAATTAGCTTTCTTAAGACACTGGAAAGAAGAAATACAAGGACTGATTTCCATTTGTACTAGACACCTCAGTCCCTCAAAAGTTTTTAAAGAACAGAAAGAAAACAGAATGTTTACAGGCAGTTACAGAGTTGATACTCCTTCTTATACAATAAGGTGACACATTTACTAAATATTTAGTATAAAATTCCCCCTCTTCCTTAGGGTATACTGAGACTGAAAACTGCCACCATTAAGAAAAGAAGGTGTAAAGTTATGAAACTATTTTAATTTCTAATGTTTATTGTTGGAATATTATAGTTTATGTGGGAACTGGAGAACAAGAGAATATAGAAAGAGGCAGATGGTCAGAAAATACAGGCAGGCACAGAAGCACATTTCTATGGCATAGATATTTATCTATGGTACATGGGTGTTCCAGTCTTTTTTACAATAAATTATATTTATGTGTAGGCTACTTTCCTGCTGAAATGAGGCAACATGATCAATTGTTCTGTAGGTGTACCTGGGTCTCCCATAATATCTTTCTGAATATTTCACTATTTTGGACAAAGTGGGACAGAGGTGTGTTGGTATCAAGATAATTAGATATTCAAATATTTGAAAAATAATAAAAGAGAAAGCAGTAGCTAGATAGAACTGTCTTTATCTTGTGAGGTCTTTATTGTGGAAGTCAAATAAAACTCTTCTTATAACTGAAACCATTCAAAGTCCTACTACTTTCAAATGCCAATAAAACATCAACATCAGCTGGGGCTGGGGAGGAAAGCGTGGTAGGAGTTCCTGGCTTTGCAAATACTAACATTAAATGGCACAAATGGAGGAAAACATACTGTCCCTGGTTCATGAATGCACAGAGCTCAAGGGCTATTTACACTGATACTGTTACTAAAAAGCATAAACCGCTACAAATCACTAACAGGAGGACAAGAAAAAAAAAGTTATCAGTAAATGTGGAGATAATAGAAAATCCTAACATAATTCAATAAAACGTCAATCATCAAATACTTACAAATCTATTGGAAACCAGACAGCTTCAGCTTCAGTGTTTATGGATGTCAATAGTGGATCCTGACTGTTTTCCTTTCCTGATACTGATCCTAACTTCTGGTCCATTTTTCTTAAAAATTTAGATCCAATTTTGTTGTGCTTTTGTAGCATAGAATGGGGTTACTGTATATTCTAGGATATGGAAGAATCCCATTCCTGTTTTTACCAGTAACTCTACACTTAAACAAACAAAAACCCCAAGCTATTAAAAAAATTATTAAGTATTTTCTATTTAGTACATTATTAAAATCTAATACAGCTGGTTTTATCTGCATTGTATTTATATGGACATATACATACATATATATATAAACATAATGCCAAACATAGGTACACATACACATCATATAGACATGTATTTCATATAAATTTCCTCATATATGCAAGATTATGCCTCCAAAAATGGGAAACTTCTTCCTTTTTTTTCTGAAACCTTACTTTTAAATTTCAGGATTTTTTTCTATGGTGAAGGAGAATGGGAATACAGAAAAAAAGAGAATTCAATTTTAAAGGTGGAAAAAGGAAAATAACACATTAAAGTTTAGAAAAAATATATAATCCAACAAATTAATCTTTTTAGCCTTCTAGATTTGAAAGGCTGCTGGTTGTACTGATAAACGGAAGAGAACACATATGGTGTCCTTAAAATATAGCTCCTGAAACACATTATTTTAAGAATCATTATTTACTGTATATGTAATATGCTTTTATTATTTATGATCAGGTTGTTTTTAATTGGAAGTAGTCTGGGTGCTTTCCAAAGGGGCTGGTACCATTTGCAGTAAGTGTTTCACTGATAATCAAGGAACACATTTTTAATTATATGCCAGTATTTTGTGCATCTTCAAAGGCGGTTCTGGGGAGGAGTTAATGAGTATTCTGTCGGGTAAACCCTCAGAATGTTCAGTACCCCATTCTGCAAAGCACCTCTCTTGCAATAGAGTAAATTATTTATACTACTTGTACTCCTTTTTATTTAGGCTGCCAAATTGTCTAGCCTAGATGATGATGATGGTGATGATGATGATAATAATTGAATGAAATTGCTTACTTGTAAACTTTAGAAATAGAATTTTCTTTGAATGCTGGATTTTTTTTCTCTGTCTTCTTTTTGGCAAGGCACAGCAAAGGGAAATATTTTATATACTTGCTGTTCAAAAAAACCTTCCTCTACCAAAGCCCAGCCTTATTTCCTGTCCAGTGATTGATTTTAATTCATTTACTTTTTTTCTAATTAAAATGAAATGTATGCCTTCTCTCAATCTTGTTTGGCTGTCACAGACTCAAAGGCTCCCACTCAAAGATGAATTATGCACATTACAATATGCTATAGCAGTGAAATAAAATGCAACTGAGACACACAGCAAAGCTGAGAGGTGTATCTCAAAACCATGTTAAGCCAGAACAGTGTGTAATCTCCAAATTTTGCTCTGGTCTGCTTTACCTTGATCTAAAGTATTTGCATATCATAAATTATCAGAGCTAGTACAGGGATCTCAAGAGAACTGGTGATCCTGTGGCATGGCACTTGGGACAGACTTGCAGTCCTCCACGCATTGTATTTAGAGACTGCACATTCGGATTGCATGTGGGAATGATCATTTGTGGGAACCATGAAAACAATTTTCCAAGCATTCTTAAAATTAATGAGAGGCAGAAACTTCTGGAGTAAGGATCCCTGCTTCCCACAGAGGTACTTCTCTAACCTTTTTCTCATCCTTCTACTGCTGCTTTCCAGGTTGATATGATTTGTTATGGATAATTATCAAGATTTGAACATATTCATAAGAAATTTCACTTCAGTACCTAACCCTATAAATTTCACTGCACCATTCTGCATCAAGTACATATCTTCCTTATGTACTTAGATCTGATTAAATTAGCAATGAATTAGTTTATCTCCTTCCCTTTTTGCATAAAACTTAAGTGCCTGAGTTCAGTTGTCAACCATGTATAGTGTGTTATATTCTGTTCTTTGCACTCCCATGACTTATTCTGTGTTGTTGGTACAGAAATCTGTATTTGAGGGCAAAGAGAAATTAAAATTTTGATAGTTCCACCAATTTAGTTTGACTAGACACACCAAGACCATTGAAATACTAAAAATCCTACCTGACAGCAAAAAGTGTAACATACAGATACTCACAAACATTCACACACACACTATATATATATAGTGTGTGCGTATATATATATATATATATATATATATATATATATGGGTGGAGTTTTATGATAATCCCTCAAGAGGCAGATTAGAAAGAATTCTTTTTGTTTGCTGCAATGAAAAGGCAGTATTAAGGTATTTACATTATGGCAGCTTTTCCCTTATCTTCTCCTTTTCACCCTCAAACCTAAAGTTTTGTTCAGTAATGCCCTGCAAGAATATAACAGAACTATTCATTACTTCACTTGATGCCACAAATACTTAAAAATAGTTCTTGCATATCAAGAAATGATTGTGCATGGAAAGATTAATAGGAGTAAGGATTCACCAGCTGTCCACTCTGCTCAGAGAGAAGAAAAAATATGTGTAAATCACTTTGGCTGCTGGGAAAATGTGTTGCCCAATATTTGCCTGGTTCTGAGATCACCACAATAAAAAATACTCAGCTTCATTTAGGCCATAGTACCTTCCTACCTAAGGCTATGCTTTGATGTACAGTATCATTAGTGCCTGAACAACAAGAGCTGAGTAGCTCAGGGGCTCACACCTTTAGCATTCATGCAAATGATCCTCTTTCTATGCTACTGGCCCTCTGTGTGGAAAAGTTTAAATAGAAATGCTTTCAAACCATAAATTAAAGCAATCCTCCTTCCATCACAGTTCCCTATTACTCTCTTTCTGTCTCCCTCCATGTTTGGAAACAGAAACTTTAAATGACTGTATAATCTGTTTTTCACATGCTTTGTGTTATAGCACAATACAGCTTTCATTGAAATAATATTACATAGATTACTAACAAAGTAATAGAAGAAAGGGAGTATGGAGGGGCGTATGAGCAGAGAAGAGTGCAGATTTTGGTGGACAGGAAAGAGACAGAGCATCAGTTATCTATTTACATACAGCTAAAACTTCATGGATTCACCATGCATAATGTTCACTACATAAGATACAGGAGGTAAGACTACAATTTTATACACTCTATGGTCAGTAAAGAGAAAAATAGGTACTGCTAGAGTGATCCATTGGAGGATGCCTCTTCTTTCCTTCAGTTTGCTACAGAACTGAACACTAATTTTACAAGATGCCTTAGTGAGTATGCTAACAGTTAGAAAATAAGAAAGAAGAAGTGTGTCACAGACATACAGGTTACTAAGGAAAATAAGAAGAGGATATTAGAATCCTCACTTTCCAAGGAAAATACAGAGAGATGGTAACTGATGGTAAGGTACCAGAGAAAAGCTTGGGAGTTCTGTTGTTGGAGCTCCACATTTCTTGAAGTGGAAATCTTACTTTGGGGGAGATATCACTGGATTAAGCAACTCTTAATGTACTAAACATCTAAAATAATGTATTATGCATAGTTAGCAAATATGAAACTTTGCTGATTTTGGAAAAGGAAGGGAGGTGAAAAGAAATGTTTGATATCTTTATAAACTCTTCAAGCTGATTATATAACCTATTCAGGGAAAGATTAAAGGAAGGCTTGCCTAAAGGTAGAATTTCCTTATAAACATGACCCTAAGATGTGTTTCCTAACAACAACAACAAAAGTAATCCAAGTTAACTAGCTGCTGATGATATTTTTGTTCCAGAGCTTAATGGCTTTTAAGGCAGAAAAAAAAAAAATAGAATTAAACACACCTGGAAGAAGAGCATTGCTGTAGCTGAGTTTAAGGGATTTCATTCTTTAAGATCCACTACAGAAAGATGACGTCACTCTGATTGCCTAGATGAAACAGCTGCTTGTCAATTGACATAGTGTCTTCTTACTGAAGAGCTCTGCAAATGACTAAAATATTATTACTCTTCTAGCTAGACTTGGCACACTGCTATAACAAATTACAAAATCCAACTAGTTAATTCTTTTACCTCAACAAAAACAGGCTATACTTCAAACTCAGTCCTATTGAGCTCAACAGGAATTTTGTGATTGCCTGTTTTGTGATTGGCTGGGTTTTGGGTTTTTTTTAGGGGGGGGGGGGGGACGTTGGTATTGTAAGATCTTTCAGATTTAAAAAGACTGAAAGCAAAAGATAATATACATTATTTCTATCACTTTTTTAGCAAGCAATTTATGCATTAAAAGCAATAAATGCAGAACTGTGAGAGAGGTAATGGCATTGAACAGAAAAGCATCCAGGAGCTAAAAGCAGATTACAGCTAGAAACATATTCTTTCTTGGTTTTTTTCCTTTTAAAATTTCATTTTGGGAAATGCACATTTTGAAGTTTTCTCCTGAGAAAAATTGTATGTGCACTGGATAAAGCTATATACTCATCACATCTGTGCCTTTGGCCTGTTGCAAGTCATGATTCTGCCCTGCACATCTTGAGAATAACTAACAGCCTAATTTTTGTGAGTTGGTTGATTGTAGTCAGTTAACTGGATAGTCTTACATCTGAATTCCTGATCAACTCTGAGTCATATAAGACTCTAATAGATCTCAGACGGAGATGTAGACCTTCAGTGACCTTAGGTTCTAGATTATTTTAAGTGATCTTTTACAGTGTGCATCTAAAATTTGCCTTTTAGGAAAATGGTTATATTGATACTATCCTATAAAGGTAGCACCCTTAAGATCAGATATGTCTGCCTTTCATATTGCAGACTGAGCCTGAAGCTTATACACCTTGCTACTCATATAAGCTCCCCTAACCCTGCCCACATACAATCTTTTCAAATCACATGACTGAGTGTATTTGCAGATGAATCACAGCATAATAGATGGGACTTTCATAAACAAAGTCACCTTGTGTCTCCTCAGCTACCCTTTGATTCAGCTCGTGACTTTCTCTGCTTCTTTGCAAATGTGTCTGAAGAGCAACCTGCATGGTTTAGGTAGAATGGCTGTTGTATTTAAGTATATTTGCCTCTGCATGTGTGTTTCTTAAGAAAGACACCTTAAGGCAAGATCTCCCCATAAGTCCTCCCATTCCACCACCTGCAGGAAGCCCAGAGGATGCTCACCAGGAAGGTTTGTGGGCAGAGGTTATGAGGAAGAGCAAGTATGGTATTAGGAATCTTCTGGAGGCCTTTTTTTCAGCCTGGCGTGGACATAGCCATAGCTCTGTGATTCCATTTCTCTGTTCATATAATGGGAAGATGATATTTCCTTCCCTTGCAGGTGTTTCACAAAACTTAATTCATCAGTGATCTGTGAGGGACCACTGTGAGGGAGTTTTTGCAGGTTAAGTACCTCAGAATGGCATAAATAATTCATTGCTTGCTTTTTCCTTTACCCAATAGGCCTCCCTTTAAAATGCTTCCAGCCCTTTAAAGTTTGGGAGAACACTGTACTTGTGGAAAGAAAAAAAACCTTATAAAGAAAAATCCATAATGTATGATAATGTTGAAAGTAGTAAGAATTAAAGTAAATGGTCTGATATAAAGAGGGTTTCAAATAGGATTAATAATTCTGCGATTTGTTATACAAAGTCAATTTTTCCACTTCTAAAGCTAAGTTGCCTGGTGGGGTTTATTGGCTCACTCATTATTAGGTATATATCACTTTTATTGTTTCACATTTTTATGTGTTTATAAAAAAAAGAAAAAGACATCATTCATGAATAAAACATTTTTGCTCTAAGCTGCCATATATGAAAGTTGGTCTGAAAGACTATATCCTCTTTTATTGGAAAAGAGAAACACATTGTATATTTGTATATTTATGGAATGGTCTGTGTTAGGAGGTTTTGTGTGTTTGTATGCGTATGAACATGTATATGCATATGTATATATGGTAATGCGGCAATATGCGTATGCATCTATTGTGTACCCCATTACCATATGTATATATGTACACACCAATCTTTTAAAAAAATGACCTAGTGATTTGATATTAAGATTTCTTTTTTCCTCTTTCTGATAAACTTTCCAAAGTGTGCCTTCTTCTGTTTTTCCTCTATCCATCAGGTTTCTTAGCTGATCATACCCTTGGTTCCTCCCCTAATGTGTGGCAGAATTGCTCCTATCCATATGCCACCTTATAACACTAGACATGATTGAGCATCCAGGCAGCAGCCGATGTACTGCTACAGATGATGTGAGGAAATGTTAACTTGATAGATAATAGGATTTTTTTTTGGTCTTCTTAATCACTCTGCACCTGGTAGGAGTTTTATATGAGCAGATAAATAGTATCAAGGGACAAATACAAGTTGACGGGGAACATTGTAATGTATGATTGCATTTATTTATTTATTTATTTATAGTATTTGAGTGAGAGGGGTTTTTGTGGGGAGTGTTTTGGAGACTTTTTTAACTGTTATTCCTTCATCTTATAAATGTTAATTTTCTGTCAGCAAATTTGGCCTGAAGTTTTAGAGTTGATAAAAACAGAAATTAAAAAGAAGCCCAACAAACATATTTCCTGTTCATTTGAGGAAACTCACTGTTATAAAAGCAGTTAAAAAAAATGGAGTTTCTAATGAGAGCTCAGCCTTTGACCTTAAGTTTCTGTCCTCTTTAGTGGTGAGAGGTAAATTACATTTGCTAACTTCATCTATGGCATGGCACAAATAACTCCATAAATGCTCCATAATTGTGCTGTGATTACATGGTTATTGCCACACATTGTCAACAGAATTATCACCCTGAGGCCCCATAGCTCCTGTGTATGGCACATGGTAATTAGCTAAGAAAAGACTAGGATCTAAGAGGCTCTGGAGGAACTCCTTCAGCAAACACATAGGGTAATCAGCATGTTGAATGGACACCTCCAAAGACAGCAAGGGTAGAGACTGAAGCAGGGAATATATTTTGAAAAACATGAGGCAGAACTAGATGACAGGAAGAATTCCAAAGTAAGAGAAAGAAATGTAAAATAATGTCATAATCCAGCATCTCAGAGTAAGAGTTTCATGCTAATTCTTTCACTTCTCATCACATAGACATCACATCAAGACCAAGGAGGACTTTGTTCTGTTAAGAACAATCTTCCTTTTATTCTCACAATTAGTAGTTGCAGCTGTAGAGAGTAAGCTTTGAAGTAGAACAGAGAAATTGTAAGGGAGCTTTGAGACAAAGACTGGATGATATCTACCGTGCGTGTTTCCAGTCTGTTTGGATATATCTGTTCTGTACAGCAATGGGACCAGACAAAAAGAATCTTTCTTTCTAAGTCCTGGAGGATAAGCCCAGCACCATAAGTATTCACAGATTTGGCCATACTTCTCTCCTGTATCTTCACTACAGGGTGGAGAACCCTATGATCTGTATTTTAATCATGGAATCATAGAATCATTTGGGTTCAAGGGACCGCTGGAGGTCATCTAGTCCAATGCCCCTGCAGTAGGTAAGGACATCCTCATCCAGATCAGGTTGCCCAGAGCCCTGTCAAGCCTCACCTTGAATGCCTCTGGGGATGGGGCCCCAACCACCTCCCTGGGCAACCTGTTCCAGTATTCCACAGCCCTCGTGGTGAGGAACTTTTTCCTAATATCAAGTCCAATTTAAAACCATTGCCCCTTGTCCTTTCACTATAGGCCTTTGTAAACAGGCCCTCTCCAGCCTTCTTGGAAGTTCACTTTAGGTACTGGAAAGTCACAGGTAGGTCCACCCTAAGCCTTCTCTTCTCCAGGCTGAACAATCTTAGCTCCCTCAGCCTGTCTTTGTAGGAGAGGTGTTCCAGCCCCCTGATCCTTCTTGTGGCCCTCCTCTGGACCCACTCCATCAGGTCCATGTCCTTTCTGTGTTGAGGGCTCCAGAACTGGACACAGTTATTCCAGATGAGGTCTCACCAGAGCAAAGTGGCAGAATCACCTCTCTGGATCTGCTGGACACGCTTCTTTTGGTGCAGCC
>VWZO01015293.1:19868-34950 GCA_013396975.1 Bucco capensis
CCCCCCGGGTAGGGGTGTCTATTTCTTGTGTTAGGAAGTTTTGATCCAGACTCTCCAAGAGCCTTCTGGATTGCCTACTGCTTGCTGCAATTTTTTCCTGCTAATGTCGGGGTGGTTGAAGTCCCCCCTGCAGGGCAAGAGCCTGTAAGCATGATACCTCCAGTAGCTGGAGTATGAATGTTTCATCAACAGAGTCCCCTTGATCTGGAGGCCTGTAGTAGACTCCAACCACAAGGTTTCCCTTGTTTCCTTGATCTCTAATTCCTACCCATAAGCTTTCAACTTGCTCTTGGCTGTTCTTTAGGGACAACTCTTTACATTCAACCCATTCCTTAGCATAGAGGGCAACACCTCCACCCCTCCTTCCCCTCCTGTCCCTTCTACGCAGCTTATAACCACTGACAGCCACACTTCTGTCATAGGATTCATCCCACCAGGTTTCAGTAATGTCATACCCTTTCAGCAGCACAGTAGCTTCCAACTGCTCCTGTTTGTTGCCCAAGCTGCGTGGGTTTGTGTAGAGGCACTTCAGTTAGGCAGTCGGCCATGTTGGCTTTCCAGAAAAGCATCCCTTCCTTCTCTCATGGTGTTTCCCTGATATTTTCCTGCTGGCTGCATTGCCTTAGGAGCCTAAAAATTATTTTTATGCAGCTAAGGTACTGGTTTCTTTCAGCACAGTGCAGTTTGTTTGAGGCCTGCCTGTAGCTAGACTAATGACCCAGGTGAGAAGCAGATAGGCCACAGGCTGTGCTGTTCCTTGTCCTAATCTCAGCCCTGCTAACCTGAGAGTGAGTTTCTAGGCTTGGTATGAGGTTTTTTACAGAGATTTTAACTGAGCAACAAGAGTGCACAAATCGAAAGTGGAAAAGCATTGGTGTTATTCCTTACTCCAAAGAACAGGCTAGCATTTTCTCAAACGCAAAATAGTTTCTACATCTGGGAGAGCTCTATCTGTCTTTAAACACCTTACATGTCTGGAGGTATGTTGCTTAAACTATGCCTTTCTCTTACTGAGTAGATCTCTGCTTGGGCTGCTGGCTCTTTTTTGCAGAATTCCAGGTCATTGTAGAGGATCCAAAAATTTTAGACTCTGAGTCTGAATCATCTCTGAGTATTTCTTTCCTGCCTGTAGTTAGATTTTATTTCTTCTAGGTCTTTTTGTGCACTCAATTATGAACAATTTTATTAAAATCACATGGAAATGCTGTTGCAGAGCAAGGACCTGAACCCAGGTTTACAGTGGCCCAAATTCCTGCCCTGACCACTGACACATCCTTCCTCCCACATGCTACCCCTTACCCTTAGCTACTCTTGGCGTGTCTGCTTCCTGTCCTTATGCCAAGGGAATAGGTCATGTGGAGAAAAGCCAAGAATATCAGACCCATGCCACTCTAAACCACTCTTACAATGGCAGGGGATGGGGGTGGGATGGGGAGTGGAGGCAGGGAGGCATTTAAGGCAACTCCTTTCAGGCAGATTTTTGTTTCCCTTGACTCTTTAACACAAAGCAGTTGAAGTTGAGGTCTTGATTTGACTCCAAATATGGTCTGTGTAAGACAACTATCAGAAGTGAGCTTGATTGCTCATTGGAGTGAATGGTTACCTGGTTGTTGTATGTTTTTGTTTGCTTTTTATTTAAATGAGCTGAAGTTAAACTTTGACTGGACAGGCTATTCCCAGGCTGTGCAAGCTTTCACTACCAAATTCTTCAAACTCTCCTAAATTTTTTTTTTTCTGAATAATGGGATTTTTCAAGAGCACTTTAACTTGCACAAGTTAAAATATTGAGAGGTATATTTATCCCTGTAGTATATCCACTGATTTCAGTGTAGAGCTAGAGCAAAGATGAATTGGTCTGGAATGTATATGTTGAATATTTAATGGAAATACAACATACCTTAAGTGCATGTCCTGCAGGTAAAATGCAATTATTCTAATTACACTGCAATTACTGTACAGCTACAGAGTAAATTACCTGATTATTTGCATTTTGTGCAATAAAACATTCTAATTCTGTCTCAAAACCACACAAACCCATTTTCCTTGCATAAGAGCTCCAGGTATTTTTATTAGCAGGAATTACCTTGTCATGTCAAGAAACACTTCAAGTGTACTGACTCATTTTCTAACCCTTATTCAAATCTCAGTGTCTCCATCCACTTGCCTGTTTGTGGGTATGCTTGAATTGTTATAGACATTCACAACGTTTGCCTTAGCAATATACAGGAGTGGAGCATTTGCTAATGCATCTATTCTGCAAGCCAGTATGGTTGCATCACACTGTGGTGCATATCATGGATGCAGTAGCTCAGTGTTTGAAGATGCTAACTCCATTTCATCATACAGAGAGCCGAACCAGGCACACAGGAGAATGGATTAGCACAACTGTGGAAGTGATAAGGCTAGAAGTGATAGAGAAAATCATACAAGACAAAATGAGAGGCCATAAGGGAGGAATGTAGAATTACAGAAAGGTTGATTAAAAGGAACCTCTAGAGGTCATCTCTTCTAACCCTCTGCTTAAAATCTACACTAGATGAGATCAGCCATAGATTAGTCTATCCAAGCTGGAAACCTCTGGAAATCTTTGTAAACTGGAGACTTCATAACCTTCCAAACCTCCATGTGCAACTTGTTTCAGAGCTGCACTGCCCTCCTATGGAAAGAGGTTTTCCTAGTACTCAATCTCAAGCTCTCAAAGTAGCTGAGGGTAAAACTAAGGAATATCAAATTAGACTATGTAAAAGTACACCAGTAGGATGGGGAGTGCAAACAGAATAATTAAAAAAAAAAAAAAAGATTATTTCTTGGTTCCATATGCCTTTTTAATGTAAAGATGCAGTACACATATGTAGATTATACATACATTTGTCTAGATATAATGTTTTATCTGGAAGATACAGTACAAAGATGCTCCAGCATCTAATTTCTACTGTGCCACAGCTGATGGGTGACCTTGTTCTAGTAGTTTCTTTGCATAACAGGGGTAGTGAAGGAAATGTCCTATATAAGCTGCTTTGAGATATAGTAATGAGAACAGAGGAAAGAATAAGGCTGTGTAATTATTGTTGTCATTATATACAACATACAAAAATAACACATTTCTGAGAAATCTTTCAGCAGACACCAATAAACTTCCCCCTCCTCCCCAAATTCTCAGATTGGTACACAATGATCATTATTTATTGAGCAGGTATCATGGATTCCCATCACCCATCTCTTTCCCTCTGTCTGGGAAATTCTCTGAGGCTTTGTTCTCCACATTCTACAGCAAAGGTAATCCATTAGGACATCAAACCAGCCTGTAGCTGAGGTCTCTAAGATGCACTGGAGACAATCTTTTAAGATAACCAGTCCTGCCGAAATGGATGTCTTTCTTATTAATTTGGGAGCACAATGATTCTTCCTGACCCTTTGGAGTGTGCTTTTCATTGATCAAAGGATGTAGGCATTTTTTTCCTTGGGCAAATACTTGAACATGAAGTCTGCTTCCTAAAGCAAGCTTACTTTTATTGGAAAGATTGTGTAAACTGTACAATCATAATCAAAATGATAATTTACATATTAAAATCTAAGAAGTTGTTGGGGTTTTATATTTGACACAAAATACAAAATATATGTTTTTATGCAATGCTCTAGATTTAAAAATTAAGTGGAATGCCCTTTTCAAAGTCAAATCTTTTTAAAATATGTTATAGGACTACAGGCCAAGATACAGTATCTCTGGTGAGTTTCTAGAGATTACTGAAATCATTCATGCTATACAAATAGAGCTTGGACATAAAATTATAGACAGGGTAGATGACATAAGAACTATGTGAAGTGCCTCATTCCACACACCCCCGTTTTTTTTCCCTAAAAAATTTTGTCTTCATCATTTAAGCAGTATCAGTGCTATTTTTCACTGGTTAAGAATTTTTCCCCCCCTTAATGGTTACCTGTGTCTGAGTTAGTTTACTTATGTCAGATGAAATTTCAGGTAAAATGGTTTACCTTTTTCTATTAATAAGG
Source organism: Bucco capensis (assembly GCA_013396975.1). NCBI lineage: Eukaryota > Metazoa > Chordata > Aves > Piciformes > Bucconidae > Bucco > Bucco capensis. The sequence continues at coordinate 23,880 of VWZO01015293.1, forward strand.
TAAAAGACCAAAAATTAGGCTGCTTTTGGCCCTTTAAAAGAAAAATAGAAACCAAGATCAAAATAATACTAATTTAATATGTGTGTATTTGGGAAACACTAGACTGTCTATGATCTACAGTGCACTGCTATATTTAACAGTATGACTATGATTGTGTCAGAGTTCTTTTCATATTCTTCCAGAGATGTTTCATGCACAGGCCTTTCTTTTCCCACATGGTAAATACACACTAACGCAAATTGCTAGCAATTCTGAAGTTCCCTACACAACCCACCCCTTACAATTCCCTATACCAAATGTCTGTCACATCACATTCTTAAAGATTTTCATAATTGACCTGAAAAGATTAAGCAGAATTTGCTATGTAATTGTTCTCCTGGCCTTTCTGGAACATTTTAGGTAGTACTAAAGACAATAAATATCTGACATGAAAAAATGTTTGAGATAAGAAAAGACATATCTTCATGAAATAAGTGCATGTCATATAGCACATTTATGAATCACTGAAAAAGTAGTCAGTTAAAAACTCTGTCAAGTAATTTTTTTTTTTTACATTCCTTCAATGTGTTTCTAAATGTATATTGCCATGTGTAAGCTGGGGTAAATATTTATAATGGACCAAAAGAAACCTGTAACTGGAGTGATATATGCATACCAGTTTTCTTTTCAGTGTATAGAAATTGGGCAAGAGGAAGGAAATATATTTTCTTATAACAGTAACTTATTGCATTGAAATATTTAGAAGTAAATCGCTGCTGCTGAAGATGACATGTCCTCTGACAGACCATCCCATTACCACGTGCATATGCTCTTCAAAGGTTTCAGAAAATGCAGAATATGTGGAATGCATATATTTTATAAGTGTAAATATAACTAAGCATCTAGAAACATTTGAGATGAATAGCAGTTGTCTGTAACTAGGTGCAAATATTGCACAAAATTAGATTTAATCCCAACAAGTAAGTACCTTACAACTCATCACACTTCTTTGAACATAACACTAAGAAACTTGAGACCTACCTCTTCAGTCTACCATTTTACAGTTTAATTCAAAGATTGATCAGTACCTCAGCTCTCAGAATAAATTGTGTCTCTTCATAGATCTTTAAATGTTTAAAAAGGTTAAACAAAGCCTTAAATAGGCACTTCTTCCTTTTTCCTTTTTTTCACATATTTTGGTTAATGTTTGTGACTATAGTGTAGTGATGGGAGGAGCTATCATAAATCTTCCCACAATCTTCTTTTTAAGTTGATCCAAAATTTATGTTTATTTGCCTTTAGTGAGTTGATTAGAGCTGAATCAGGTCAGATTTAATCTGCAGTTAAACTGTGAGGTTATTTTTCCCCCAAACGAGGTTGTAAAACCAACATTAAGCTAAAATTGCTGTGTGATATTTTTCCTCCTTAAAAAAAAACAACCACCAAAAAGAAACAACAACAAAAAAAAAAAAAAAATCCAAACTTCAGTATTTGATAACTGCAAAAAAATCTATTTGAGCATGGCAAATACTGTCATCTGTTTTGCAGTTACTTGTAAAGTACACTAGTTGAACAAGGACTGTGTAAATATACTATTCAGATAGACAAATGTTCAAACGTAAGTTAAATTTCTGAGAGATAGTCTTGAAATTTTATTTACTGACATTTCACAGTCCTCCCAGTACACTTTTTGCCTTGTTTGATGTAGATTAACTATTATAATCCAGTCAAGATTGCTAAAGGCTACATTATTTTTATATCTAATAGCTGGCAAATGTGTGCTAGTATTAGTTGCCTTTCTGTGGCTGCATGAATTACTAGATTATTCTTACTTCACTATTTATCAAATGTGGGTTTATCACATGCTTAGGTCAAGTAGTCTCACGTAAAGGCACCACTACTGATATTCACTCCTTGCTTCTCTGGTTTGCCCCTATTAATCCAAGGGTTGGTGACAGATAAGCACAACTGAGTGCCTGTAACTAAGTCAGTCTTCCTGCCTGTACACCCTCTCTTAAGAACACAGCAGATACTCTTCACTAATTTCATATAGCTTTACCAATGATATCAAATGGTGAAGGTCTCCACCTTTAGGACTAGGTTTTCAACTGTGATTTGTAAATTAAAGATCCAGAAACCACTGCAGTAGTAACAAAGCACACAGAAGTTGTTAAAGCCAGATTTTGCTGCAGTGGATCACATGTCTCCTATCCTTTTATGCACAAACAATCCACAAAGGGAGGGTGTATATTGGAAAGGTACCCTTTCAGAGCAAGGCAAAGATTTCAGCATCATTCTGAAGTGAGGTTTGCACTCGCAGTATCACACACTAATAGATTTAAAAGCACAATGACTATAGTGTTCAGGCTACTCATAAAACGTGGCCATAAAATCACAATCTCTTGAGTCCATGTGAATTCTCCACAGTATAAAATGCCAGTCTATGTGTCCCAGCCAGAACAACTGATTGCAAGGTCATAGACTTAGAAATCAAGGTCTTCACGAATGAATGTCTAATAAAATAACCCAAAGTATTTAATTCTGCCCTTTTTGGGGAATTTCTATCACATTATATTTAGAAGTATATGGAACTTTTATACTGTACAGTCTGCTTATCTATAGCTAATCCAGTGAAACATTATTAGTTTTCATATCTATAACTTTTATTGTTTTATCTTTGACAAACTCTGAAACAGTGCACTAGTGACATTTTCAAAAATTAGCCTTCTGTGTTTAAAGACCACTCATCATTTTTATCTATCATTGTTCTGGAAATGTCACATTGATTTTACCCTCTTTGCAATATATGGTACCATCCAAAAAAACAAATAACCATCTGACACATCAAAATCAGCTGCCACTCTTGGATACAGTGAAAATAAATAAAAGGACAATTTTCTTGAAGGACAGGAAAGGGGGCGGGGGGGAGTGTAGGAGCGAGAGAGAGAGAAGGAAAGCTGTGTCTCTTCCTGTATCCACATCCAGATGAATAGAGGAAGGGGAAAGTGGGGAAATAGGGCACAAGAAATGAACAGACAAAGAATGAGTTGGATGTCCAGATCTATAGAGATGATAATGGCAGAAGCATATAATGGATTTAAAAATTTAAGAAGTCCAAGGCAAGCTAAATAGGAAATTCCTGAAAAAAATACTGTTTGAAGCTGTATGGAAAGGGGAAGAACATGTTTGTTGATCTTGGTTTGTCTTCACAACCAATTACCTAGCAGAAAAAAAAAGGATATTTTTTTTTTTAATATTTCATAAAATGACAGATTATGTCAGTGGAGGACAAGAGTCATTGACTTTTTAGTTTGTTGTTAGGATTTTTTAGATCCTTTAAAAAATTCCTTCATTGTCATTATCTACTGCCCTTTCCTAAGAGTTAGAACTAGAGCCTGATTTAGCACTGGCTTGTGTATTGCTATGGCCATTTAGGTGTCTGCAAAAAACTCAGCTTCAGCAGAAGCAATGAAGATTGGCTTCCAACGGACTTAAGCCCTCTGGGTAATTAAGTTTGGAAATGGAATTAGATTGAAGCTGCTGTCTCTATGCCACTTATATGTGCCCTCATGTAATATCTCCTTCCCAAATACATAAAAAGGCCTCCTGTTGTTCCCAGCAGAACCCAAAATATTATTCTCCTTTAGTTACCTTACAATATATCACAGGATTCACCTAAATTTGCTTCTTAGGGAAAACAATCTCATTTTTCTATGCTACTTATCTCCCATCCAGTCCCCTATTTCCTCGTGGTTGTCAGGCAAAGAGGAGCTTAAGCATTAGTTAATTTGATATTATAAATGTTTGCTGCTATCAGATCCAAAGACTTTCTTTGGGAAGAAGAAAAGAGGCAGAAAAAACAGTTAAACATGCAGGCAATATGACCAAATCTGCTGTCTTTGCTGAGTAAACTTGGGAACATTTCCACTCAGACACAAATATGATTTCAATTTAGCATTTCATCCTTACTCAGCAAAGCATGTGAACACCCACTTAATTTTAAGCAAGTGCTTAAATCCTATTCCAGTGGCACTTAATCAAGCACTAAAGCTAAGTATGTGTTTAAATGCTTTGATGATTTGAAGCCTAAACAATGAGCAAAGCAATGACTTGCTGAGATTACACTGTGCCCCGAAGTAATATTTATTGAAGAAGGGACCTCAAGCCATTTCATGGTGAAAGGACGGACTTAGGAATGCTTACGTGGCTTTCTACAGTCTTTACCTTGCGTTAAAAAAAAAAGAAAGGAAAAATATCCTTTGGAACAATTCAAAGCTGTAAATAAACAATAAGGCATACAATATTTCAATCTATAATCACAATTTATGGAGGTAGTGGATACTGTTCATCTGTCATGTACATGAACAAAAAAAACATATCATTAACAATAAACCTATAAAACAGGATCATAACAGGAAGAAAGCTTTAATCTACATATTATTAAGATTAGGATATAACACTGAAAGGCTTTTTTTCTTCTTAAATTGAACATTGTGGATATAAAAAAGAGTGTTTTATCTCCTTCACCACTGATGTAATGAGTTTTTAAGTATTCTTAGGTGAAAACACTGTTTGGGCAAGTATTTGGAGGTAATAGAAATGGCTGTGCCAAAATATTTTATATTCCAAACGCATTTTATATTCATGAGAAAACACCTGTGTGGGAAATGCTTGCATCTGAAAGACAGTAACACTTTGACTCATTTAGTATCCATCCTTAATGTGAAACTTGAAGATATTGAAGAAACAAACATCTTATAATGTTGAAAATGAAAATGTTTAGAAGTACCGAATAAAGGACAAGAACAATTAAGGAACAGAATATAAACATCTGGTTCAGGACATAAGCTAGTCAGTAACTGGAAGGATTAGAATGAGTTTATGTTGTTTGACTATTCCACAAACCTTTACTCTCCTGAAGCCACCAGTGATCAACACAGATGGGCTAGATAAGCCATTAGATGGAAGTCCGTAAAATGGGGATAACAACATTCACTTTAAGAAATTGTTTGATGTCTTCAAACCAGGAATAACAAAGTATTACACTACAGCCCAATGTGAATAGCATGTAAATTTTGATATACGTATAAAGAAGTGTGTACTACATTCCTGTGAGAATATGCAGATTATCTGTATTATAGTATATATCCTATTATTTTTCCATTCTCTCAGGAAGCATGTGAAGAACAACCACTTTTGAATTTGACCCAATTAGAGTTTGAATAATCTTCTCAAATAACTGCTTTAAAAAGTTTCCCATCAGAATTTAACTTAAAAGGGGAAATAAAATGAAAAATAAGAATAAAAACTAAGAAACAAACAAACAGGCAAAAAAAATCCTAGTATGGACAAGATTACTGAAGCATAGACTTCCTCTTCTTTTAGCTTTAGATTGCACTCACAAGGACAGAGTCTTATATTTGAGACCAGCAGATGCTACTATAATAATTAACGTTGAAAAATTAAGAGTATTTGAAACTGTCAGGCATCCTGTCTCTGTGCTTTTTCTCTTCATACGTTGCTGATATTCATAGGGGAAGCAAGCAAAGCTTAAGAACTATCAGGTTCCTTCTTGAATACCTCACAGAGCCTTGAACTTCATAAAGGAATTATTTTAATCATATTATCTAAGGAAAGAGCTTGAAATATGATCTCAGACAAAAACTCTGATGGAATGAAGTCTAACATAAATTTCTCAGTACTCAGGCCTTGGAAATTACAGCCATGACTCCATATCTCAGCCTCTGGGAGGAATAATAATTACTATTTGGCAATTTATTGAGGTGAGGGTTCCACTGGAGGGAACATGTTCTGTTTGGGACCTGAAATTACACAACTAGTGGGATATTAAATAACAGCACAAAGAAGGAAGGGTACACAAGGAAAGTGGTGGAACAAATCTAAGTAAAGGTGAGGAACTCATTATGAGTTAGTAATTCAACCTCCTTGATTTCAAGCTATTACCTTAAGGTTCTTCAGTAGAAAAGTAATTGTAGCATGCCTACCCACTCAGCAGCTAGTAGAAGAAACATTAGCAGAAAATTCAACCTGAAAAAGTACAATCATGCTATTGACACTTCTCTTTCTAAACTGACATGAGTTTTCTGGGTATATCTGCTGCATTTGCCTCAGGCTTTTCTCATGTCTGTATCATAACAGAATATTTAGTTGTTTGAAGAGAAATATAACTTTAGTAGCTGCAGAGTCAAAATCAGATATGTGGTTATAGACCATGTTTTTGATGTTGCAAGCCAATTGGACAGTTATTTTAGAAAACTACCACCCTTCCTTTGACACACAAGACTTGATTCTTACTTTATGGAAACATGTAAAGTCAGATAACTTAGATTACCTTAAATCTCCTGTTTCACCTGTTATTTGCAAGAAAGAAGGAATACACACCTGACATTATCTGAAGAAACTCCCTTCTCTAACAAATTCCATGCAAACTCATTACTTTAGTTACTTCTTATTCCAAAGGAAAAGGAATCAGTACTATGGGAATATCTGAAGAATCAGAGAAGCCCCTGAGCAATTTATTCAGAGTGAATCTGGAGTGAGCAAGAAATTAGACTAGATGAGCTCCTGAGGTCTCTTCCAAACTAAAGAGTTCCATAATTCTTTCTATTAATCTGTTCTGCTATAGGATGTGTTAAATCTCATTATGGAAGTGTACATATCCATTGACTACACAAGGAATTTGGTGTACCCAGCTGAGACACAGACTTCTCTACTCATCTGGACCTCATCTGTAATACTGTGTCCACTTCTGGAGCCCTCAATACANAGTCTTATACCATGACTCAATAGGAGTGCAATAATTTATTTGGGTATGCTGAGCCAACTGCTTAAATGAACATAAAGAACATATAAACACATATGTTCCTCAGTTTGCCAAACTGCATAATGAATACAAGCCTACAATTATATGTTGCATTTTTTGGTGCAGGTTACTTAAGGAAGGGTGTGTATTCCTTACTGTACACAGCAACTTAGTGTTCCAATGGTACAGGGTTTCTTGTGAAAGACTCACATTAACTAAGCTAATAATTAATTAAACAAATTTAAATTGTATGTTATATACATGACATTGGATCATCTAGACAAGAATGCCTTAAAACTTAGCATTGGATAGTTGAACCAGAGGCAGGAATGACACAGTGATCTTATTTTTGCATTAATACATTTAGTTCACAAATTTCCTATGTATTTGTTTAGTCTCAAGGATATTCATTGCAATTCCCAGACTGATACATGAATTACTGCAGAAATGTTTAGGCGCTGTCATGCTTTATGAACCAGACCCCTGGGCTGTTCAGTATGGGTTAAACCAAGGACAGACTGGTTTTTATTACAAAGATATTAAGGTATCTATTATGAACCCCTGACCATCAAATTACTCCCTGTTGGTCATACCATTTTTAATTTACACAGTGCAAGGGCCTTAAATGCCACCATCTCTGTTATAACTTAGGCTCCAGTGTCTTTAATTAATGTTTCATGTTCATGTTATGGTTATTTAGAATTTGCTGAAAGCTCAAGAGTCATAAATTTCTTTTACAGGTCTTTGTGGTATGAACTTTAACAAAACAGCTATAAAGAGGTAATAGGAATAAACAGTACATTACATAAAGCAGAGCAAAGAAGGAGGAAAAGTGGGAATAAAATCTAGACAGATTAAAAGATTTAATCTTTTTTAGATTGGGTTTGTGTTTAATAATTTTCTTCAGAAGCAAGAAGGTAGAGGGTTAGAAGTAAATTGTGCATAAAATTTTTCAGGTTTATGTTTCTTTTATTCACAATGGGAATAAAGTAATATTTTTAACAAACATTTGGCTAACTAATTATAAAAGGAGTCCATCTCCTTTCGTGCAATACTCCTGTCTTTATTAACCTGATGTGCTTAACAAATGTCTGGACTCTTGCAGTTGGTCTTATAATCATTTGTATGAATTTGGTCATATAGCTACAAAGAACAAGATGATGATAAAGATGAGCACATTCACTCTGTTAGTTTTCATTTGTGAATGTAGAGGCACATTGCAGAACTAGAACAAACTTAGGACCCTGAAAAATCAAGGAAGCAATATAAGCAGTAGTAGAGGGCAGCCTTAGCTTCCAAATGTAGCCTCCTTAGGTCAACAGTGACTGAGGTAATCAGCCTTTGTTCTTTTTAGTTGTTCAGATTACATCTTATTTTCTTCTGGATCACACTGGTAATCAGTCTGTAGTTAGGAATAAGTTATATATTTAACTTACAAGAAACTACAAATAGACTTAGGAATACAAAAGAACTGTTATGAACTTTGTATCTAGAGTAAATTAAAAACCATTACAATATGACTAAGAAATGTAATACAAAGCATATTGGAATTGAGACAGAAATACTGTCATATCAGCAAGGAAGATGATTTCTTGTCAAGAGTGAATTAGAAAAAAAAGGTGAAATACTGGCAGGGGTTTCTAAGGTCCAGTGCTATATTATAAGTATTTGAAACATGTTGGATATGCTGCACAGATTTTCTGCTGACACAGAAAGAAGAAGTGGAGTAATACTTGTCTAAAAGTGTAGAGATTTGTGTCTCTAGGGAAATAGCAATGTGGCTTTGAACCACCCTGTGATTCAATAGTGTGATAAGTCTCATATTGAGTGTGTTTGGATAAGTGTTTTTATATGTAAAGAACAGGAATTAACTATGTTATATATCTGTCAAAATAATGTACCTTAAAAATCTCTGTTTTCTTAACAATAAAGACAAAAAAAAACATTGTGCTATTGCATGCTAACCTGCTTTTGCAAAACTCTGTGCTATAGGAGCTCAAATAAAAGAACAGATTGACTGAAAAGGGAGATTTAACCTGGTCATATGTAGTCATTACCCATCAATGTGATTGTGGTTTCTCAGTGTTTTCAGAAGCACCCAGAATATACAGAAACCACTTGAAGAATGAGCAGCACTGCTCTCCTCCCACCAGCTCTGTCCATCCTAGCATTGCTGTTACTTAAAGGCTGAGACATAATCTGTAGCTTTAGCCTACTTTGAAAATAGTAGATGTGTGAAATATTATGGTTGTATAAATAAAACCTTTTGTGGCTATTATAGAATGATTATGGTTGGAAAAGACCCCGAAGATCATTGAGTCTGACTGTTTACCCAACACTACCATGTCCACCAATAGATCATTTCTCCAGGCATAGTATCTATATGTTTGTTGAACACTTCCAGGGTTTCTTATTCCACCACTGCCCTGAGCAGCCTGTTCCAATACCTAACCAATCTTCTTGTGAAAAAATTTTTCCTAATATCCAATCTGAACCTCCTCTGGTGCAACTTGAAGCCATTTCCTCTTGTCCTATCACTCATTGCCTGGGAGAAAAGACCGAGTCCCACCTTACTACCATCTCTTTTCAGGTAGTTGCAGAGAGCAAGAAGATACCCCCGAGCCTCCTCTTCCTCAGACTGATCACAGTTCCTTCAGCCACTCCTCATGAAACTTATGCTCTTGACCCTTCAATAACTTTATTACCTTTCATTGGAAATTCTCCAGTGCCTCAATGTCCTTTTTGTAGTGAGCGGCCCAAAACTGAACACAATACCTGAGGTGCGGCATCACCAGTGCCAAGTATATGGGTACAATCACCTCATTAGTCCTTCTGGCCAGACTATTTCTGGTACAAGCCAGGATGCTGTTAGCCTTCTTGGCCACATGGGCACACTGCTGGCCAACTGTGTCCTGGGGTACATCAGGCATTGCATTTTTTAGCCAGTCAAGGGCAGCCATAGACCCACTCTACTCTTTGATGGTGCAGCCTCATCTTGAGTATTATGTACCATTTTGGGCACCACAATATAGGAGGGATACGAAGCTGTGGGAAAGAATCCAAAGAAAAGCTGCAAAGATGGTGAAGGGCCTAGAGAGGAAGTTGTACAAGGAAAGGCTAAAGTCACCTGGTTTGTTCAGCCTGGGGAAGAGGAGACTTAGGGGAGACTTAATTGAAGTCTATAACTTCCTCACAAGGAAAAATGGAAGGGCAGAAGCTGATCTCTCTTGTGACCAATGACAGAACCTGAAGAAACAGCATTAAGTTCTGCCACGGTAGGTTTAGTTTGGATATTAGGAAAAGGTTCTTCACACAGAGGGTGGTGGAACACTAGAATAAGACTCTCTAGCAAAGTGGTCATGGCGCCAGGCCTGAGAGAATTCAAGAAGCATTTCGACAAACCCTCAGGGACATCATGTAATTTTTGAGTTTTTCCTGTGCATAGACAGGAGTTGGACTCAATGATCCTCTTGGATCCCTTCCAACTGAGGACATTATTCTGTGATTCTGTGTCTACTCCCTCCCCCAGGTCTGGGAAACAAATAACCATCTACAAGTCAGATTTGACCTGGATTTGATACTGAATTTTGATTAGGGGAACAAACTTAGAGATGATTATTATTTCCAAATCCAGATATATTCAGATCTCTTTTTCATATACTCTCAGACTACTACCAGTGTTTATACAAACCAAAGTACAGTAGGTCTAAACTGAAATGCCTTGCTTTCTGGGGCTTGGTTCCTCTCAGCAGAAATTATTTCCTTCTTGTGCATTTTCACTCTCCACTAACAGCTTAATGCCTCTCACTGCTACTTAGGGACAAAGATACCCATCAGAGTTGGCAGCTCTTTAAAGATACATTTATCAGAGCACAAGAAATTTCTATCCCTTTGTGCAAAAAATCAGGTAGGACAGGTGGGAGACCGGTGTGGCTAAATAACGACCTGCTTCTTGAGCTGAGGCGTAAGAACGAAATGCACAGGCGATGGAAGCAGGGACAGGTGGCCTGGGGAGAGTACAGGGAAAAGGCTAGGCAGTGTAGGATCGAGATCTGGAAGGCCAAGGAGCAGATGGAGCTGAACTTGGCAAAGGAGGTGAAAAATAATAAAAAAGGGTTCTATAAGTACATTAACCAGAAAAGAAAGGTCAGGGTGAGTGTTCCCTCTCTGCTAGGTATAGAAGGTAGCCTAGTCAACGGGGATAGGGACAAGGCAGAGCTGCTCAATGAGTTCTTTGCTTCGGTCTTTACTGGTAGCCAAACTTCCCAA
>VWZO01015295.1:0-38022 GCA_013396975.1 Bucco capensis
TAAAGTTCCCCATGACAACCAGAGCCTGCGAGCTCACACAAAAACAACACACTCCGAACACAAAAAAATCATTTACATAATAAATTATAATCTACTTGCAGGATCAACTGAAGGTAAAAGCTACCTTGGTGAGGGAGCAAGGCAGGAGAGATCAATGGCTGGCTTGTTCTTTCACCTAAAGGACTTTTAGATTGATGTCTACCAGCACATTCTACTATACAGTAAAAAATAGAGTTTGTATTTCTCAATACTCACTTGTTTATATGGTTCAGATTTTTGACCAAACAGAAGATATGCAATGATTTAATCCCAAAAACCAGTTTTCAAATGGTATTATTTGTGTCTCACAGTAAATTTTCCTGGCCCAGTGTTTACCTTCTGCTTTAGCCAAGCACTGCTCACAGCCATTCTGCTGCTAATGTAGCAAAGACTATGGAGCCACTTTGAGTAAACTCTACAAGGTTAGAAGGTCAAAATGAAAGCCTGCATAATTTATCAGATCAGGAGAATCATTTTGGAAGGCCAGAGCTAAGTGAGGCATTAGCCTGAGATTACTGCACTGCATGAATAAAGGTTAGAATCAATGTTTATTCAGCCCTACTACAGATGGCAGCTCCTGTATAAACTTCATTCATTTCAAGAAATCCTTCCTGACACTGTCACTATTTCAAACACTGAAGCAGAAGTAGTGCATGTCATTCCTTCAGGATTACTGCTCCAAACCATCTCATCTTGTTGATCTTTCAAAACAGCAAGCCCTAGATTAGCCAAAAATACCTCCAGAAACACTATCCCTTGTCATAATGAGAACAGTTTTTGCCTCTACAAAGTTTGTTGGCCAATTTAGTCACAAAAATAAGGCAATTATAATCGTGTCTATGCAATATATTTACTAAAATATGCTGTGATCTCTTTTCATGGCATAAGAATATGTAAAAAACCAATAAGGAAACCAGCATGAGAGCCACCTGAATGCCATGGTATTTCTGATTTTATTGCAAAATTTTACTGCCAATGTGAATTTCTGACCACTTTTACTTTGGGCCTCAGTGTTATAACATTAATGGCTTCCTACTGCTCTTCACCAGTTAAAAACTCAGCATAGTTTAATCAATATGAGCTCCACAAGTAATGGAGAATACTGTTCACCAGTTAAAAATTCAGCATAGTTTTAGCAAAATGAGCTCCACAAGCAATGAAGAATAAAAAAGCAAAATAAATTCAGTTAAACTGGTGTCAATAGACCCTCTTCATGCACAGAATCTCAATTTAATTGAATTTTTTTAACTGATTGTTGATGAGTTGAAGGTATGCAAGCAGAAGACCAGTTGCACCAGAACTAGTATTTCATGCTGGAATTGATTAAAAAGCAAGCCTAAGGAGAGTTTATAAACTTCTGCATGTGTAAAGGTGAAAAAGGAAGGGAAAATGTGTTTGGTCATGACAACAGGAAAATATTTAGATAAATAAGCAGCAGTACTAGGGAAACTGAAATGACCACATAGAAGTATTAAGCCTCATCATAGCTACAATAAGAGAACACTAGTCATCTTCTGTTTAACAGCCAAAGCAGGCTGTGTTCACAGAATCACATTAAGGTTGAAAGAGACCTCTAAGCTCATCAAGTCCAACCATCCCTAGCACTGCCATACCACTAACCCATGGCCCTAAGGAGAGCANCTGAGGACAGGAGGATGATCACTTCTCTGCTCCTCCTGCTCACACTAGTTTTGCTCCAGGCCAAGATGCTGTTATGTTTCTTGGCCACCTGGGCACACTGCTGGCTCATGCTCAGTCAGCTAGCAACCAGCACCCCAGCTCCTTCTCTGCCAGGCACCAATCCAACCACTCTGCCCCAAGCCTATCACTAAGGGAGAGGAAACTCAAAGGCTTATACACCAAGTAAAGGCAGAACAGCAAAACTCTTCCGTTTCCTACTCTCCTCTCTTGAATGCAGTAGTCAGCTCCTGAGGAAACAATCTTTTGAGGAACACTGTTCCCAGAGGAAAATCACTCAGTTGCAGTCCATAGCCATATGCCTCCCTTCAGTAACACAAAGATTGTTCTTCAAATGGGCTAATCTCTATAGACTGTGTTTACAGTGACCTTGGAAGATATTTAGTGTGAAATGTTAGCTGAAAATGATACCAGTGAGCAAAACCCTGCATCACAAACAATGTGACCTCAAGTTCTCCTCCCCTAATTACATATCTGCCATATATATTTTTCAAGTGAAGACAGGAGCTACCAGAAAGAAGAAATGATGGCTATTTGCATAGAAGAATTTCACAACATGCCATAAACAACTGCTATTTTTATAGAAGCTTCCCAGGAAAATCAAGGAAGAAAGAAATCTTGTTTATCTTACAGCAATAGAGAAATGAATCATTTGAGTCACACAGAAAAATGGGCATTTTAAATGAGTGTTTGTGGAATTTAACATATAGAATATATTAACTAGTTCAACTCAGATACTCTCCTTGCATTTTTCTACTTGTTGAGAGAATAATGACCAACTGCACAAGAAAGCTGAACAAATAAAAAGCAAAGAGAAGACTAAAAATAGGAGAAGAAATGAAGAATAACACAGTATCACACACTTGAAGAATGACCAGCCCCTGAAAGTCTCCCTGTACCTCTTCAAGTGCTCTGATACAGACTGTGGGAGGAAAAAGAGAGTCAGGGAATATGATGAAAATGTGGTGTTGGCAAACATTTCATAGTTACAGCAGACAGATGTAGCAGAAGACTAAGAAATAACCAAGTTCAAAAGAAACCCAATGGGATTAAGGATATGGGTCAAAGAGGGAAAGAGGGATTAAAGAAGAAACATGCCAGAAAGAAAACGTTTACAGTGAGCAGCAACAGAAGCAAGGAAAGAGAACATGCCCCTGAGCAATGCTGCTGAGCTGCCTGGAAAGAAAACCAGCTTCATTCGTCTGGGATTTCCTCTCATCAGATAAAAGTGACAGTATCAGTGCAATCTGATTTTTGTATATAAAGGCACTCACAAGGTAACTCTGCAAAGGAGAAACATCTGCTCAGCATGCAGCAGACCACCTCTGCTCTGGCAGGGGAAAGGGATGATGGGCAAAGGACAAGAGCATCAGCAACAGCTCTGATCCCCGTGGACTGGAGAGGCTCAATTCTCTCTCCTCTAATCACTGCCTCACCCCTGTTAACAGGCAGAGTGTGACAGGCAAAGGCCTATAGGTAAAAGGTTATGCACAGGCAAAAGTTTGTGAGGTTATTATTTAATAGTTGGGAAACAAAACATTTCAGTAGTCATATATATAGGGAATACAGAGGGGTAGTGAAGAGAAATTAAGTGCAAATCCTGCTCTTCCACCACGCTGCTCACAAGCAACAAAAAAAACCCTCAGGGCAAGGTAGGGCACAGAATATTTGAGATTTGCCAGAAATATCAACTTTAAGGCCAATTTGTGATGAGTTCAAAAGAATGCTGAGAAGTTTCAAACATTTCTAACAAAAAGCTTGAATTCACAATGAGTAGAAGACATATCCTTTGATTATTACTGCAAATACCTGGAAAATCTGATTTATTTACTTTTAAGGCATCTTTATATGTTCCTCTCAAGTCCAATACAAATCACAGAAATCATTTTATTGAGCAATTTATCTCTAAGCACCTCTATTTTTTTGCAAGAACAATCGACCAAAGGGAAAAAAAGAGAGATAATGCTTTTAAAATGTACATGTAACACACAGCTGCATGAACTGTGTGTATCCAAGTGGGTCTCCATTATTGTCTGATCTGCTTGAACTTCATTTGCAAGCTGTTTGGGATGCAAAATAGATCTTCTTGATGTTTTGCTCACTGCTACCCCAAGGGATTGCAACTGGAGTACTAAATAAATTACTCGGAAGAATTCTCTCTTACAACCAGTCATTACTTAAAATTGGCACGTATCAGATCAATCTTTCTTTTATAATTTCAAACATTTCAGAGACTCCTGGAACACAATAGGACTTTGAAAAAAAATGAACATTTCCCACAAAATGAAACTATGTTGAAAAAACTGATTTTTTTTTTTCTTTTTAAGTCCCCAATCAAAGAAGCAACAACTGTAATAGAAAGAGGTCCAGCCTGGAAATCCCCAGTAGCTCTACCACTGAGTGCCATGGATGGCTCTTATGTTTCACCTGAACCACAAAGCAAAATCTTCCTCCTGGCCAGGTACTTCCAGGGTGGTTCGAGTGCTCCAAACGCAGCTGTCTCAAGTGTGTGCCATGTTCTGCTCAGTGTGCTTTCAAACCAGCACACTGCCTGTGTATTCCTTGCTGCTGAGGGGAATGCACTGCCTGTGTATCCCTTGCAGCAGATCATAAAGAAAAACCCTCCAGCTTCACTAGTAAAGCCTAGAAGTCTTTGCTACAGAAGTTATCTCAAAGAATAAGAGGCAGACTTCTAAAATAGTTCCTATGGATGGCAGCTCAAACCAGTATTTTAGAGTCTGTTCTTTTAATTCCATGTTCACTGTTCTCTCAAAGTCATCACAGCATCACAGAATCATTAAGATTGGAAGAGACCTCTAAGATCATCAAGTCCAAGACCATACTTTAAGTAATATCAAATTTCCTAGTGTTTTCTCCTAAGTGTGGAATGGCATGAAATAGAACAGAATAAATCCTGCTGCAACTCTTCTCTTTTTCCAGTGAATCTTCTCATTTATTTATAATTGGGTTTCTAGGCAGTCCACAGTAAAAACTACAAAGCTAATAGTAGCTACTCCAATCTGACTGCCTTCTAGCACTGGATTCACTCTTTTACACAATTCTCTGAGTGCTTTACTTATCTAAGTTATCCTTTTTGGTCACTTCCCCAAATAAATTACAATTATAGTGTAAAATGAAAGCACTTTTAGCAGGAATAATTGTATTTTCTATAGTCTCCTTAAAGTTTTCATCTCAAACCTCAAGAGGTGGCTTCTGCCCCACCTCCAGTTAAGGAATTCAGGTGCTGCTACAACTGCTAACCATGGAATGCTCTATTATTCTTTTCCTTCAGGAACATTAAAACCATTACAGAGCTCTCTGTTTGCCTTACACCAAACAAACAGCTGCCTTAATTATTGCAATTTTATGTCTTTACTCTTTGCTTCATAAATATGCACAACTTCTACAATACATCTTTCTCCAAAACACCTTCATAAATCAAGTGGTGACACTATTACAGACTCCTTCTGCTAGTTAAACCATTTCAGAGGTGGAAGACAAAGAAGTATTTCTTTTGTGTACCACAAACCTGAAAGAGGCTGTAGCCAGCTCAGCTCTCCAGCACTACCTTCACAAAAAATACACCAGCAAAAGAATTTTGCTGGGTACATACTGATTTGCTAAATATTTTCCCCAACATTTGGAGCAGTTGAAATAGAAAGATCTTCATTACCATGGAGGAGTGCAAAATTACAATCAATGTTACTGTTATACCACCACAATGGAGTTTGTTTTAGCCCATTAGAAGTCAGAGGGAAAATATTGTACATTCAGCATCAGCAAATCTGACTAATCAAAGGTGTAATCCTTTCAAAATCATTAGAACTGAAAGAAAATCTTAAGGAAAAGAAATGGATATCTATATTACTGTGACTAAACAGGATTATCCAACCCTCTTGAGAAAAAGTTATGGATTAACTGAGGATCTAAATACTAAGAAAATTTGTGGGAAGAGAAATGCAAATGGTTTCCTAATTATCTACAGCCTATTAGCATGCAATCCTGATTACTAGCAATTAAAATCTCCTTAAATTTTATGACAAAAGTTCATTGAAACGTTGAAAATGATATGCTAATTATTGCACTGTAATACACATGCTTAGTGTGGATCCTGACTCCAGACACAATAAATAAGGGAATATTGTACACAGTGTAACTTGAAACTCAACAGAAAAATGCAACATGCTGATTCCATATTGCAAAAAAACCCTCACAACACTCATTAAAGGATATTAAAGAGTCCTATAAGAAATAGCAGTTGTCAGGGTTATCCTACTGCAAGGTTATCAGAACACACTAAACACTACAACAAAGCCTAAATAAAAACATTCGTTTTTTTGACCATGAATAATTTTGCCTGTGTGTAAGCTACAAAAAACCTCCTCTCTGTGTTTACCCAAACAGTTAAACATCTTTTGGGTAGCATTTGGGAATAGATAGCCTTTTCTCCCTAGTTTTGTTTCAGTTTTCAGGTTTTCATCTGAAATGAGTACCAATGTCACTCTTCCACTCTATCTCAAGGAAACACTGAGCAAGCGATTGAACTAGAAAAGTGGAAACCAGAATAACATCCTAGATTGGATCCAGGTGGTCAAGGAAGCTAAGAGCATCTCAGCCTAGATCAAAACTAGTCTGAGCAGCAGGAGCAGAGAAGTACTCAGCACTGGGGAGGCCACCCCTATAGTCCTGGGGTCAGTTTTAGGCCCCTCAGTGCAAGAAAGACACAGAGACATTGGAGTGTAGAGGTGCTGAATAAAGGAGCCAGTCACACCTGGCATTATTAGCATCTTTTCACACCTGTAGCCTACCCCACACACTCCTAAAATTGCTGTTGTCATTCCTTTAGAGAAGGTTCTTGGCCAACCTGCGGCAGCCAGAGTACCTTGGGGGGGATGTACAACACAACAGAAGGGATTAGAGACAGGGGGGTGAGGAGCAAACCAAGGCCCTGAAGGAAACTGCTACTGATCTGCAAATATTTACACAGACACTGCTACTGAACTCTGCTTTGGGCAACAGGGGGTGGGCTCTTTAGTTTTAGGTTTGGTTTCTTGTACAGATGGCTCAAAATTCTATATACAAAAATATCACAAATTACCTTAAATTCCAGAATAGAGCTCTGTACAGGGTACGTGATAAAGAGCTGCAACAGGAACTTAAAAGCAGCCTGAAAATGCTAAAATGCTTTCTTTAATTTTCAAAAAGACTCCAGAGTACAGGACAAGCTCAGGTATTCAAAATCCTTTTGCAACTACCCTTAAAAAAACACCCCAGCTAATATGTTTGAGATGCAGGTCATACATTTGAGATTAGAATGAGGTTGTAGGTCACAAAGCTGTCTCAGCATAAGGCACAAATATAAACATACATAAACTGCCTTACATGTCAGACTGGAAAGATTTAGTAGCTTGACATGTTCTGAAGTATATATATAGGGACACGAAAAGCAATAAATATGAACCAAAAAGTGGCAATCATATAAAGTCCTGAGAGTTTAATATTAATAGCAGAATCTCAAATTTACACCTTTTTTCCCCTTCAATAGAAAACCCAGACTCCATTTTGCTGAAACAGGTTAAAATTTAACAGGAAAAATGTTAGAGAATACATAAGTCTCTAGATCCCTTTACTATTTGCAAACAATTATTTTGCTTATATTATGCTACTTAGGAAAAACATGTTAGCAACAGGAAGAACTGGGGTAATGGAGATTCAAAGCCAGTGAAAATGAATGCATGTGGCATTCAGCCTAGCCTTAGACTTTCACAGAGCTTTAATGCTGGGCCCAAAGGAGAAATCATCCATAGTGGGACAATGAAGTAACATAGTGTCCTAGTTTGAGTCAAAATAGGGTATTCTGTGCCATACACATCATATTCAGTCCTTGAGGCTTTGATATCCAGCTTGGGCCTTGGGATCTCTTGCATGAAGACTAAGACCCAAGCAAAACAGCTGCTTAGTTCAGCTAATTAGCACCCAATTAACAGCTAGTACACAGAAGGAGAGGTAGGGGCATCTACCCTGCCAGAAGGTTGAGCACCTGAGCCCTGTGAAGATCAGCAGTCCAGCTCTGTTCCTGCAGGACTCTCCCTGTTCTGCCTTCCATCTCAGTTCAAGAGCTCCTAAGTTCCAGTTCCAGCTCCAGCCTCCTGAGCCTGAGTCCTGGCTGCTGCTGAAGTTCTCCTGCTACAGCATCAGTGGTGACATAGTTATCATCAAGGGGCTTTGGTTCTGGGATTGGTTTTGTGTATATATATGTATAGATACACACACACACTTCATTTTCTTGTTTATTTCCTTAAAGTAGTTTAAGTTTCATTTCCAGTTCCCAAGTCTCTTTCTCTCTCTCTCTGTTAATTTCCCCTTTTCCTCCCTGGAGTGGGGGAAAAGGGGATACTAGAGAATATTTGTCACTGGGTTGCTGGTTGAGCCAGCCCTAATCCCTGACACATAGTATCAGAGTCCTTTTACATTATGCTCATCTTTACAAACAATATGTGTCCTCCCTAACAGAAATAGATACTAACAGTGCTAGCCTACTGATCTTCATCTCAAAACCAGTCCTATGTTACAAAGGTTCTCCTTCCTAACACATAAATATACAAAAATGGTCTTCAAATTTAATCTGCAGTTCCCTGTAAGCTGAAACAATTTACTTTTCCTTATACACCAACCATGCTAAAAAAAGATATATTCAGTCCTTTCACACTCCTTGTTATCAACACAGCAGTGCTTCTAGGAGCTTTTGGACTTCATAAATGAAGAGCTGCTGTGGAGGAGGGGAGAGGAGGCAATACACTCATGCAAGTGCAAGCATCTAGTGTGAACAGATCAAATAAATAAAACAGCTAAAAGATTCAGAAATAAAAAATAGTGTTTACCAGACACATGAAAAACAAGGAACAGGCTTTGTGTGTTTTGTTCTCTAGGACACTAGGAAAAAAGATAACTGCAAAGTACACTAGGTGTTCATAAAAGGTAGCCCAGCTTTTGGAAGTTAGTCTTACAGTTATTTTTCAAGCCCTTGGTTGTAGAATCCAATGGTTTATGTGCAGTTATTTTGCTTTTACTGCAAAAGGAAGAGCTGGCTCCCAAAGATAAAGGAGATTTTTGGTAAATGGTGAAGGTACAGAAATAAATGACCCACTTGGCTAGTGTGTAATTACACTGGCTGAGATTGTAACAATCTATCACAGGAAGGAGGATGACACCACGCTAAGGGGCTAGTCAAAGGAGATAGCCTTTGACTAACTACTGGCCACCGGCGATCGATACTCCACAGATAGTGTTCTCTCAAAAAACAATTGAGTGCTAAAAAAAAGTTTGAAAATAGATGCCTCCTTTCCTCCCAGATACTGATCAGAGACTCATCTTGACCTTATTCTGGAAAAGCAAGGCTTTCTTAAACAGGTATATGGAACAAATAAATCCTTCAGTGTCCTGAAAAACATTTTTAACTACACAACGTATGCTCTGAGCTCATTTTCAGCTCCTGTTTTTTTTGGCTTGGATGGGCTATTCTAATCAACAAATTAGAAAGCAGATATTCACTGAGAATGAGCCTGCCACTGCATGTCTTGCATCTCTCATTAACAGCATAAAGAAATCCAATCAGAACTTGGCCTGTGAGGATGTAAGTCAACACATAGTTTGCACTGAGCTAACACCACAGAATCACAGAATCATTGAGGTTGGAAGAGATCTCTAAGATTAAGTCCAACCATACCTATCACTAATATACCACTAAACCATGTCCCTCCATTACTAACATCCTGTTGTGATGAACACATTGCATGTAACAGGTACACAAAATGTTCTTCTGCAGTATTCAAGTTAAAAAAGATATTATTATATATGTATTGTTTTAACTGGGAAAACAACAACTTTCAAAGTATGTATTAGTACTGCATGCAGTGCTTCAAGTTTGCATGACACCAAACTGGAGGGAACTGGTCACTACACTCAAGGGGAGACATGATGGAGGAATGGGCTGATGATGTTCAAGGACAAATGCAAAGCCCTAACACCTGGGAAGGAATAATCCCTTGCAAGAGCACAGGCTGGGAATGACTGGCTGCAAAGCAACTCTGCTGAACAGGCCCTGGGGGGTTCTGAGGACACCAGCAGCATCCTGGGCTGCAGTGAGTGGAGCACAGCCAAGAGCTGGAGAGCAATTACCCCCATTTGGTCAGAACTCATTAGACTGCATCTGGGTACCCTGTGCCCCTCAAACAGGAAAAACACAGTTAAGCTGAAATGATCCCAGCAAAGGTGGTTAGGGACTGGAGCACTCGGCATGTGAGGAGAGGCTAAGGAAACTGGACTTACTAACTCTGGAGAAGAGAAGGTTTCCAGAGGACCTAACAGCACCTGCTGTTTCAAGGCTCAACTAGATCAAGCCTTTAGCAACCT
This sequence comes from Bucco capensis, assembly GCA_013396975.1. Classification (NCBI taxonomy): domain Eukaryota; kingdom Metazoa; phylum Chordata; class Aves; order Piciformes; family Bucconidae; genus Bucco; species Bucco capensis. The sequence goes on from VWZO01015295.1 coordinate 10,150, forward strand.
GATCTGCTCTCACAGCTGATCCTCTTTTGGTTAGGCAGCCAGGTGACCTCCAAAGATCTGAAGTGGACTATAAACCCTCCACCAACAAAGGAAGCCAAAACTTGGGGATGTTAGAATGATGAGAATGTTCAGATGACTTCTGTTTTCCCCAGCACAACAAATTTTATCAGAATACAAGTACTATTCAGCAGCCTCCTGTCTCAGAATCACAAAGGTTGGAAGAGACCTCTAAGCTCATCAAGTCCAACCATACCTAGCACTCCCATACCACTAAACCATGGCCCTAAGGAGAGCATCTCAATGTTTCTTAAGCACCTCCCTGGGCAGCCTGGGCCAATCCCTAAAAACCTTTTCAGTGAAGAAATTTTCCTAACATCCAATCTAAAGCTCCCCTGATGCAACTTGAGGCCATTTCCTCTCATCCTCTCACTGCTAACCCTGGAGAAGAGACCTACCCCCAGCTCACTCCAACCTCCTTGCAGGGAGTTGCAGAGAGAACTAAGGTCTCCCCTGAGCCTCCTCTTCTCCACACTAACCAACCCCAGTAAAAAATACTTGAGATTGTATACATGTGAAGGAGAAAAAAGTATTTCATATTCTGTAACCCCAAACTGCAATTTGAAGAAACAGCAGGTTAAAGTCATGTACCAACTAACTCAAGAACAGCTTGTGCACTTAATCTCAGCAAAACCTTCTCTATGAAACACAGCAGATGGATCTAGGCAACAACTGTTTTAATTCAACATCAACCTAGAACAGAAAACAGCATCATAAAACCTGCTATTTTGCCTACAAACGTGCTAACATCATTAAGGTAATACTGTTCATTACCTACACTCACCTGTTATTCATCCTTACAACTGAAAAGAAACAATTGTACTATTTATTTCTTTAATATCAAAAACAAATCCAAAGAGTAACATGGCTAGGCCAGCATGCCAATGTCCATACCTCATATCAGACTTAGGTTAGAAGGGATTTATGGTACAAGAGATAATGTATCCTCCTAACTAATATTTATTAATATTAATGAAAAGGACAATGGGAAACCATAAAAAAATCACTTCAAAGTGACAATACAATAGCAAAGAATGCCTTGGTTTCATTATATGCTGTATTTTTTTCAGGAGACTGTAATAGCAGCCAGAGTCCACATTTCCAAGTTACACATCAGAAGCATGAGAGTAAAGCAGAAAAGGCAAAGGCTAAGGAGGTACAATCTGTGTAGCTCTCATTTGCTATCAAGGTATGCTGCAGCCACTAGAAACAACAAACCAAACTCAAAAACCACCAAAATAATCCCCCTTGAGGGGGGCAGGCAAAGTCCCTGGCCACGCTGATGATTCCTTTAGCACCCAAAGCTACTGGTGGTGGGAATCCACAACCAATCCCCTAGGGGACAAAGGATGCAGAAGCTGATGTAAATGACACAGCACTGAATGTATCTATCACAGAAGATGTGCTGCTGTTCCATTAGGAGAGGTTAAACTGGGTCATCAGTCACAAATGTCTACCCACCTTCAAACCAAGATGCTGACTGCTTCGTTCTCTCTGCTAGGATTATCAGCTAACTACTGTTAATTTTTGACTGTCCAGTAACATCTTTTCAGTAGTGCAGACACAGCCATAGAAAAACACACACCAGTAAGAGAAACTGATGTTTTCCCCTAACTTGCTAGTTAGGAGCAGATTCCTCAGTTCTGTCCACATTGCTCCACAGGAAGAGACAAACAAATGAACATACTAGCTCCTTCTGGCTTTATATATGTCTATGCAGGCAGAAAAAAAGCAAAACTGGTTTCAAGATACAAACCAAAAAGTGCTGTCTGGACATGATGCAGAGTCCCCACCTCTCAGATTGGTACTTGCTAGTAATCCTGAAGAGAAGTCCCTAGCCAGGCTTAGCAAGGCTGGAGAAGGAAGGCACACACTCCCTACATGAACCTTGCCTGGGAACACGTGTGGGTTTGGTTTGAAACATATTTGTCATTCATCACAGGTGGATTAAAGACTCCATTTCCAACAGAAGAACACACATTCCTTTAAAGTAAATGTAACCAAGTAGACAAAGAGCAGAAAGCCAACCTCTAGTGAAGCCATCTTCACACAGTAGATGTATGTTAGCATGAAACCATTCCTGTGTTTATAGCCCAGCAAACAAAAAGGGAGAGAGCACCCAACACACTGCTAAAAACATGCAAAGAGAATATACTCATCCAAAAAGAACACACTATCACCTCCTCCAGTTTAGATGAGGATGACTGTACTGACTGACACAGACCACTATGTAGCTGATGATATTAAAACCTAACTCAGCCACCTTTCTGTTCTCTGGAAATTTCTCCAATGTGCCACTAAAAAGATGCTGTCAAAATTCACACTTTGGCTAGGATCAATCAAAATGTTATTAATCTGTCTTGACTAGCTATTATAATAAACCTCTAAAAACTTAGGACATCAGAAAATGTCTAGTCCTGAACTTCAACCAGAACATTTGACATAGGCTGATGGAACTCAAACACCTCCCCTCATCATCAACTGCCTCAGCTCCTTAGGGAAAAGGGAAACTAAAACACTACTACATGAAAACTGTTCCCAGTCTATGTTTTGAATCTACTTTGTTAAAAATCAAGACAAAAGACACAAGAACAATGAAGGCTCTGGCTAGTGGTACTGGAGCACCTCTCCTCTGAGGACAGGCTGAGGGAGTTGGGGTTATTCAGTCTGGAGAAGAGAAGGCTCCCAGGAGACCTTCTTGTGGCCTTCCAGGATCTGCAGGGGCTACAAGAAAGCTAGTGAGGGACTTGTTAGGCTGTCAGGTAGTGCTAGGGCTAGGGGAATGGATACAAACTAGAGCAGGGGAGATTTAGGATGGCTGTTAGGCAGCAGTTGCTCCCCAGGAGGGTGCTGAGCCACTGTGCCAGGTTGGCCAGAGAGGTGGTGGCAGCCCCAGCCCTGGCAGTGTTGCAGGCCAGGCTGGCTGGGGCTGGGAGCAAGCTGCTCTAGTGCCAGGTGTCCCTGCCCATGGCAGGCACAGGGCTTGGGGCTAGAGGAGCTGGAAGGTCCCTTCCAACCCTGCCAAGTCTGTGATTTTGTATTAGAACTAGATAATGTCTTTCCATAGAACCAATCAATCAGCTGACACAGATGTGCTCTAACATCATAATCCTAACTGGAATGAGGCAACATTTTAGTATTCATATGGCAAAAGTCAAAATGAGTTTACAATTCAGGCCTAACCTTTGACTTCAAGATCAATAGCAGTAGGTGTGTGGCTTTGGTGTTCACGTTCTCTTGCTTTTTCAGTTACTCTCTTGCTTTTTTTAATTGACTGTGCTGATGAACATTATTCTTTTACGCTGATTCTGGATTAAAGATTTTGGGATGAACTGTCTTAAGCAACATTAAGAGAAAATCAGCTGCTGATAACCCACTCTATTTTTAGACATCAGCTGGACCTTCTACAAGGGTCAGATATCAGAAAACATTTGTAACATTTTTCCACTTCTTAGTAAAGATTCATTTCACCAAGCATCTGAATTCTCTACATCATGGGAAGTTTCTTGCCTTTCCGTGTTTCCTAATACTTAGTTGCAACAATAAAATCTGAAAGTTATGTTTGCAGCACCCTGACAGTCACTGTATGTATTCAGCTCTTCATATACATCACTTTCCTGTTATTCTTGTTAATCTCAACACTTAGCCTTTGAAAAGTAAATGTTATCCTCAAGTGACTTGATAATGACTCCTCTCCCTTCTGTTCTGCACAACATGTTCTTCCAGATTCACCACCTCAGACCCTTGCTGCAGTCCTGGACTTGCCTATCTCAGGCAGTACTTCAGCAGGAAGGTTACTTACTTCCACATCAAAGAAAACACTGGCAAAATGGGTTTCTTCTTTAGATTCATAAATAGTTTTTAAGTCATCATTCTAAACCATTAAACAGGAATACAAACTCTAGAAAAACTACAACTAAACCTCTACTTTCACTTGGGCTGTTCCAGAGCCTCTGACTGTTTATTCTCCAAAGCCTTATCCTCACCAGGCTCCTTGAGCCTTACCACTGTACTCTCTCCACCTTTTTGTAAGTTTATCATTCTGAAAAGATGTACCAGCAAACTCATACCTAACCCAAGCCCTAGCATGAAAAGAGATGGCTCAACAAGCTCTGACTGTGGTTACTTGGCCAGTCCAGTCTGCAAGCCTCGCACGCCTCTGATGACCTACATCATTCAAGAAGATGAGAAGACACAATTTTTGACCAACACTGTCACAGCCTGGGCTGTTAATGCTGTTACTGGCAAGACTGATGTTTTGCAGAGGTGTTCTAATTTGTTTTGGGAGCTGTCTTAAAGCAATAAAATGCCTAATTTCTGATACAAACTACAACACTACCCTAGCAACACTATCAAGCAGATGAAGGCATGGAACAATACAGCCTGACCTTCCCATGTTACAACACATAAAGCCCTCATCAAACTTCATTTTTCCTGATAAAAACCTATTGAACGAGCAGTTGCCTGTTAGCAATATATATAAAAGACACATTATGAGCTCTATTTGCAAGAACAATAGAGGATGGTAAGACTTTTTTGTTTCTTTTAATGTCTTTTCTACAATGGGAGCTAGTAGATGCAAGAAGATGATTTAAAGGGGGGGGGGAATTCCCTAGGCATGATCTATTTCATTTGAAATGTGTATTTATTTATTTTTTTACTATTTTTTGACTATATTACTACCCCTTTCATTTGGAGGATTAGTCAGCATAGCTAGGCAAGGCTTTATGTTTGCTCATACTAGATACCCTGACTCTCCTCACACTCTGCAGTGGCTTCAAAGAGCTCACTTTAGACTGTGTTTCTTTCATTTATGCCTCTAATCTAGGCAATCACTTTACCATGTCTATACTATCTTCCAACTCTTTCAAGTCCTCTTGGTAAAGATTTCAGATACCAAATTCTCTACCTTCCATTCTTTGTCATTTACAACTCCTCTGCCACCCTCAAAAACAGTTCTTCCTCACAACCTAGACCTGAATTAAGTGCATTTTGTTCTCAACTAGTAGGCACATCAAAAAGGACATCTGAGGCCAATCTTAACATGTGCAGTCATCATTTTCTTCTTATTGCACAACTTCTGCACTGTCAGAAAGTAACTCCATGTTTGTATAAGGAACATTAAGTAAGCTTTTTGCTTTTCTCTGAGCACAGAGGTGAAAAGAACATTCTGAACACAACAACTAAAGAAGTTCCACTGGCCTATCTTCTGAACTGTATGGAACTCAGGCACATTGCTGTGTCCTGTCCCTAACAGGAACTCTTCCATGTCTATGCATATGCAAGTCATGTTTCTGTCTCAGCACTGGCTGGGGAAGATGAAAAGTGGGATGGAGCCAGTCTCTTTTCAGTGGTGCCCAGGAACAGGACAAGGGACAATGGGACAAACTAGAACACAGAATGCTCCACCTCAACAAAAGGAAAAAATTATTTGCTAAGAGGATGCCAGAGGACTGGACCAGGCTGCCCAGAGAGGTTGTAGAGTCTCCTCTGGAGAGATTCCATACCTACCCAGATGTGATCCTTCTCCAAGTGACCCTGCTTTAGCAAAGGGCTTGGACTAGATGATCCCTAAAGGTCCCTTCCAACCCTTATCATGCTGGGATTCTGTGAAAAATTAAAGTTTTTCCTCATTTCTTCAACCTCAGTTGAAAAAAAACTACCTACTACCTCTCCCCTGAAGAGAAAATCCTCAACACCCCTTACTTTGTTTCCAGAAAAAAAAGAGTTTGACCTTTTCATGTTACAGGCAGGCAACCCACCCATTAGTTTATTACTGTGTAAGCATCATCAAATTGCTTCTTTTTTCTTGTTCTCATAAAAAGCAAGAAGCTTCTCATTAAAAGGTCTCAGATCAGTATTTAGTTGGAACTGCAAATCAGCTTCAATTTGAGCCCCAAGTTGAAAGAAAAAACAGGTTCTTTAAAGTCAAGGAAAAATTACTTCAGTTGGTAGAAAGATAAAGACTTTTGTTACATGTAGTTTATCACTAGGTAAAGCCCAACTTGGACCTGTATGTAACTCAGCCACAGACAATGCATTGGTCAAGGCCAATGCCCAACTTCAGCTTCTGTTCCAGTGGTTTACATTACACAAAAATCCCTACAGAAGTAAGAGAGACACAGGACCTCCATTCTTTTCTGATGGCTCAGGAGAACTTCCTCTGAACATAGCCATTAACACCTTCCACCCATTTCTCCACTACTGCTTGCAAGTCTATGAATTCAACAAACAGCACTAAACGGAACAAGGGCTGAACAGTACAAGTTTGAAACACATTCATGGCAAGAGATAGTAGTGTTGGGGGGATGGCTGCACTCCATGATCTTAAAAGGTCTTTTCCAACCATAATGACTCTGTGATCCCATGATTAAAAAGAATTGAGCTAAAGCACACAGAGCATGGACAAGCTCAAGATCCCTCCATCCCTGCTCCATACTGTATCCCTGAAGCATCAAGTCTTCTTTCCTTCTTGTCCTAAATTTTTACATGCAGTCCTTGTATATTTACTTAGTTTGCTCTGGAAGGTTAATGCAGTTTAACTTCTCATAGTTTTTCATTTTAACCTTTGAGATACTGATTTAAGATACTCTAACATGTTTTAAGGCATCTTTCTTCACAGATAAGACATTCTGCCCTTCAAACTTTGCAGGCTCCCTGCTTACTCCCAGAATTCTCCTCAAAGAAACTGTTCACAAAGTTAAGCCTGATCCACTCTCACCCTTCAGGATCAAGAGACAAACTCCAGAAATGTTTGCAGCTAAGGAATTCCTAGGATTCAACAGCATTTAACCTTGCTGACCTCACCATCCACCTTCTTCAGTCTACAGATTTTACCTTTTGGAACTGAGAGCTTCAAATAGAGACTTGGGTTTGTTGGATCTTTGCACTACTACAGCAAAACTTCACCTCTAAGACTAGATGCTCTACAATGACTTTGTTACTTTGCAAGATCAAACTGATAAATAGCATTGCTACAGGTACAGAAGAATTAAAGTTACAAATAAATAACATCATAATGGAACCTCTAAAATAAGGGTTTTTTTCAAAATTATTATCTAGTTTTATTTTTACCTCAATCAACTATTTAACTGAGATTTTCAGCTTGAGTTGGAACTGTGTATGTGGAATGGAAGAAGATCAAAATGCTTTCATGTCTCGTGTGGCAGTGCTTTATACATTTTAATCCCATAACCTCTACATAACACCTCCCTACAATGAAAACAGAGAACTTTCATGAAAATTCTCAACTTATTCATTCATGAAAGAAAACTGCACCCAGCCCTTCAATATTTTAGAATAAGAACAAAATTAAATTGATACTTTTTTTTAATAATATGGTCCATTTCAAACTCAGCTCTACCTCAAAAATTCCCTCTTTGAAAAAAGCCCCAATGGAGGTTAGGCACATCCAATATGGATTCTGCCAACACAGGCAAATATTGAGACAAAATGAGCCATTTCACGGAATCCCAAAGGTTGGAAGAGACCTCTAAGATCATCAAGTCCAACCATACCTAGCACTACCACACCACTAACCCATGGCCCTAAGGAGAGCATCTCAATGTTCCTTCAACCCCTGCAGGGATGGTGACTCCAGCACCTCCCTGGGCAGCCTGGGACAAGACTTAACAACCCTTTCAGTGAAGAAATTTCTCCTTAGATTCTTATATCTGCCACAACTTGAGGCCATTTCCTCCTGTCCTCTCACTGTTAACCCTGGAGAAGAGACCTACCCCCAGCTCACTCCAACCTCCTTGCAGGGAGTTGTAGAGAGATAAGGTCTCCCCTGAGTGTCCTCTTCTCCAGACTAACATGCCCCAGTTTCCTGAGGGAAGCCACCTAACCCAGGAGATGTAAAGCTTTTGCAGTGTATGCTTTTAACATGCTTATTTAGCAATCCTAACTTTGCAAAGCTCCATCTCTCTCTCAAGAATCAAAACTTTACTGGAAGTTACCCCCAAATGGTTAGCATTTGAACTCATCACAATATTCAAGATCTCTCAGCTCAATGGTGGAAAGCAACTTCCCATCAGGCACAGGTGCAGAAACCACACAGTAAACAAAAAGAAGCACATTTAAACAGCAGCACCTCTCCATCCTGATTTCATAGACACCACTACACCCAAATCCCTGACTTCCTTTATGCTGCTTGCCTGTGCCTGCCTTCTCCCCCACCCCCTCTCCTTTTGCTTCAACTTCTCGTCTCCTGTCTGTTCAAGGACAATTCAAATAGGAAGATGCTAAGGTTTATTAAGTCATCTTGCTCTGTTATTGTCAATTCTGGCTATGAAGAATTTCTTAGCATCACTAACACTCTGCAGAGAGCAATGAATGTTGCTTTTCACTCTTGTCAAATGCAAAATCCCCAGGGTGGGTGAGGAGGCAGAATCAAAGCATGTGAAGAAGTTAAGACTGATGAAAAATTATATATCTTCATCAGGTCACATTCACTCTCAGGACAGAGAATTTTAACATTCTATGTATCAATGCCCATGCTACAAGGCAATGGTCTGAGACACTGGTGAGCATGCTCAACATTTACTGTTTTATAAACAAATACAACACTAGAATTTATTTTAAGGGAGAGGAGAAAAAAACAAGCTAAGAATGCTCCAAAACATCTCACCTGAATTTTTATGCAGTTAGAAACTCAGGAAATCAACACCATCTTCTTGTGCTGTCTCTTCAATTATTAATCAACCATGATTAAAAATGCAATTGATAACAAATTTCAGAGAGAAGAGGTGAAAAATGATTGCAGCCACTGAAGGCAATCCAGGTTTCAGAAAGGAAGCAAACAAACAACATATGTTGGTAACTGTCACCTGCAAACAACTGCAGGAAGCATGAGAATAAACTAATCTCTTGTAAGGAATATTAAAAATTTAGTTGAAGCCCTCTTTTTCCTGGGACTCTGGATTGTAAAATGACATACTGCAAGATAAAATAGTAATGCTCCCATTGATAGTTTGTCCATTAGGGGTCAGCTAACTGTCCAGTGGAACAGTTACAGAGCTGTTAGTTTCGATTTCACAAGGCCAATCAATAGCCAGGCATACTGTTTCAATTTTGTCTGCATTGATTTTTTTTGTATAACACCCCAACCTTACAGCATTCATCTTTCTGAAAGAAGGAAGATTTGATTTACTGAAGAAAAATTGGAGAGAGCATCACAAAGATTTTCCCGGCGAGCCCGTGACACAGGGAGAAAGATGAATGTCTGGAAGGCAGGGACGCCTCTGGCTCGAGGGCATCCATTAGAACAGCTTCACCCCACTGGAAACAGAGCTCTGCCAGCAACCCAAACCCCAGCCCAAACTCAGTCTCCCAAAGTAATCAAAAGCATTCCAGAATCATGATATACAGAGCTTCTCTTCAAAATTCCTAACCCTTATTGCATCTGAAATAATTGATGTCTGCAGTTCTACCTATGCATTTCCCTGAGAGGAGTCCCACCCTTTCTCCCTCTAATACCAGGAGTGAATTTCCATGGTACATTAGTCAGCCTATTAGAATGCAATGAAGGACGATATGAGAAAAGGGTAGTCTGTCCTCTGAGACTTCCAGCCAGTGTTCTCCATCATCTCTCCTCATCCTTCTTACATTCAGCCACTTTACCAGGTGTCATCTACATGAAAGATGATTTGTCTCCTGACCCAAATAAACACAATGCCTGCTCTATGCACCAGAAAAAAATTACTTCTGCCACTCTGTTCATTTGTGGCCTCTTTCTTGCTTATTCCACCATTCTTATCAGGCTCTCGCCGCTTTCACCTGAGCCTCACTCCAGGTGACAGTAATGTATGGATGAACAGGTACTTGTCTGTCCCATTATTGCCTGAAATCTCCAAGCATTTGGAAAAAAAAAGGAAAGAAAAAACCAAATAAAAAATGCAATGACAGTAAAGGGCATCCAGATATCAGAGCCCTGAGGAAGGAATACTTTTCTCCTAGCAATAGCCAGGACTTCCAAGTAAAGGAAAAAGGCTCGTTCTCTCTCCTGTGGCAAAAGCTGGTGTAAGCTGGATATTAAGACACAAATTGCATTCAGGCAGGTCACTAGGTGTCAAAAGATATTAGATGCCTGCTGTGAGGAAACAACAATTCCCATCTGCTTCTGAGAAAATAATATTTTCATTTTCAGTTTTTATTGGATGGAAACTTTTGGGAATATGTCTATATAAAGGGTATTAAGGCTAGCAAGTAGAACATGTTCAAAATGGCTCTAATCATCGTTGTGTTATCCATAAAGCAGCAGATCTCATTTGGTCTCTTTAGATAGGATAAATTGGATTCTTTTTTTTTCCCCGGCTTGCAGTTTTGTTGCAGGACCAGATGTTTCTCAAATGCCACATGCTGGGGCTCCTAGACTGAATGTAGCACCTGACCTTCTCTATAATTGACTAAAAATATTGATGTAATGGCATGGCTCTGATTGTGATTTATTAAAAGCACTGCCGATCCCAGGCCAGCTGCCAGCACTGCAGCCACTGATCGCAGGGCATTAGGGAAGCCATCAATAGTGAGGCAAAATAAATGACATTAATGGGAAAGTATTAGGCCTTCAGAGCCAGGCCTACAAGCAATTATAGGGATTCCAAAGGAGGAGGGAAAACAAAAATACCACAAAGCAAAATTTACATGAAGGGAAAAAAATGTAGTCTTTTGCAGCAAAACAAAAGGCATGCTAAAAAACATGAATTTAGCCCCCTGACCAAAATATTTCATTAGAATCGCTATCGTTGCGTACATTTATTTGTTTACCTGTTTATGATCTCTAACTGCATTCTGCCTTTCTCATAAAGAGATTTTGTTGGGTCTAATGCCATTTTAGTTTCTGGAATTATGTTAAGTGTGCTGCCAAGTGCATTATGTGAGATTTCCATTGTGCTGTAGATCATCATTATAAAATGGAAATGATCATGTCTGTATTTTGTGTACTCTGTAATTTACAGGCTGATTACACAAACCTGATTGGAGGATTATCAGAAAATAGTTACCTTGTTTCATCAATTACACTTTTTCCTCACCAGCTCTATCAGTATTACCACAACAAGCAAAAAAACCCTAAAGAGTGAGCAGGGCTCTCTGCTGCTTAGTTAAAAGACAGTAATGAGAGTTTTAAATCCAGAGAGACAAACAGATGGAGAAAACCACAAGGTACCTCCTACAGACATACAAAACACTTAAAGAAATCTGGCTTTAGGCAATTGTAATCCAAACTTTACCTTAAAATTGGATGGAATTAAGTCATTAAAAGTTCCTAAGAATGGACTGTTGGTTTTACACTCTCAATTTTTTTTCTTAAACAATCTTTTTATATTTAAGCATCATTTACTTAACAAAAGAAGAACAGCATTAAACACTTATTTCAACTTCTCCTTTTGGAACCTAGAGCCCAAAATTGGTATTTCCACTAAACAGACATTCTCTGCCATAATATAAGAACCCTTACTTTTACCATTTCCAGTTAATTTTATTCACAACATTTTCTGTCCCTGTACATGAGAGAAATCATCAGTGTTTGGGTTTGTTTTTTTCTCCTTTTCAGAAAACAAACAGGAACTAAACAATGAATAAAGCTTCCTGGGAAAAATAGTTCCTTGTCTATTCACCTATTTCTCCCATGGCTATTACTGCATTGCATTCAAATAACAGCATCTCAATATGCTTCTACATGCAATCTGGCTTTACTCTAGCCTTAAACTTCAATGAAGGATGTGCTACAAGGACTTGAACTTCTATTTTAGTATTGCAAGTGAAACTTTAGCTGTGACTTGTGCTGAAGAAGTTAGACAAGTATCACTCTAATACATAATGAGAATTCCAAAAGGACAATCAATTTTGTGGTACCAAATTAATTACGTTGGAATCACTAATACAAGATCCCTAATTCCTTCTGTTTTAAAAGAGATGAGTTTGTTTGTTTGTTTCAAGTTTGGCAGAAAAGAAAACAAGTTACTAAAGTGTGGTTCAATCCTGCACAATGACAAAAGCTAGCTGTCAGAAAAGATTTAGTTTTAAGAATTATGCTTCAAATCAATGACAGGGGCAGAAGTGGACATTCCAAAGAAATTCTATCCCATTGCTATAGCTAAGTTTGAAGTCACAAGAGAGCCACCTTATTTTGCACTGCTCTAACCAAACACTAGTTCCCTGACATTCACCCATACTAAACACTGACAGATTCATTGTACCTTTTTTATATTACTTTAAAGAAAAAACAGAAAATTCTTCATTTATCTTTAAATTTGACCAGAAGACATTCACGGAAACCACCTGAGCCTAGCTGAGCACAGCCCATTCTCACAAATACTTTCAACCCCCTAAAAAATGCTTTACCTTGGTGCAGAGCTTCCCCAGGCTCCATGCTTGTCTGTCAGGATGTTGATAATCTTCTGTATGAGTTGAGTTGCAGTCACCTGGTCTCGGTACTTAGCTGCCATGATCAAATGATGACACATTTTCTCTTCTTCCCTTTTGTCTGCAGAATACTGGGCACACAGGGACTGCAAAGAAAAAGAAAGACTTTATTACTTTGCATCAAATCACAGAATCATGAAGGTTGGAAGAGACCTCTAAGCTCATCAAGTCCAATCATACCATACCACTAAACCATAACCCTAAGGAGAGCATCTCTATGTTTCTGAAATATCCAAAGGACCTTTAAACACTTCAGAATTACTTATCCCAAACCCCTGAGAAACAGGAATTAACCCCATCTTACAGGTTTGAGAACTGAGACACCATGCAGCTGCCTAGGGCAAACCTGTCCAGAGAGACAAACAGAGGATCATGGTTTGGTTTGTCCTGAATTCTTTAACCACAAAGCACATAGACTCAAGATATACCAAATGCCAACACCTCAGTGGCTTGGTAATAAAAACATAATAAAAGATATAGGCACAATCACTTGTATTTTATAACAAAGGGAATGAATAGCATTATAAAAACAAAGAGGCAAGTTTCAGAATGCTGAATGCCACCTTGCAGACCACACCACTCCTGGAGCTCCTCATGGGATTTGCTGGTGTTTGGATAGATATGGAACTATAACAACTAAGGAGAAAAACCTACATATCTTCAGAATGAAGGCAAAATGCATATGAAGACTTGATTGATCTTTCCCAGATGGCTTCTTGAAGCACATTTGCAGGCCAGCATGGGGAAGTGACTCATTTTCTAGCTGTATTACACCTGTTGGACAAACACCTCCTATTTGGCAAGGTACTCAAACCCAAATACTAGCAAATACAAACTGCAAGTCATACCTACAAACAGAACTCAAAAGGACAGAAGATTCTTTATTACAACATTTTCTTATCATTTGAGGGTTTGCTGATCTTCTGAAATAACACAGAACTGGAAAAAAGGGACACCAAATTTAGCTCACCTTCTCCTCAAACCCATGTAGATGAAGACCCACAACAAACTCAAATGCTGGTAGACACAAGAAAGGCTTTTCCCCACCTCAGCACTCCCCGTTTCTAATTTCAGTTTTCATCTGGCAATTCCACAGGTCACCTATGTCAGACTGAGCATTTCAGCCTTTGCCAATGATTGGATTATTCTATGATCTAGTTAGCAGAATGGACACAAATGTCTGCCCAAGAACAAGCAGAATGGCTTTGTCTTTGTGAAGCACAGCTGATGGCAGACATTAGCACAATTACTTCCCAGATAACAGCACAGTATTAGAATGCTTTTCATGCTTAAAACAGTAGCAATGCTTTTGCTATGGAAACCTGTCTATACATACAAGCATTAGGAAACTGCTGTAGAAAAAATAGGCAAGCTCTGGATGTTATTTTTATGTCCATAGACTAACATATATATGTCATAAAGTGAAAGAGAGGAAGAACATGGAAAAAACCACAAGTAAAATAGAATTGTAAGGTGTGTAGCTTTTCATAAACATCAGAAAACAAAAATCTCCTCACAGATGGCTACATTCTAAAGAGCTATTTTAACAAGTTGAATCTCTTTACAAATGTCTTCCTTATTTTCCCCACACCTTAGAGCAATGCTCACCTGAGGAACAGCCAGGCAGGAGTGCAGAAGGAGCAGCTGACTTACCAAGGCAAGGAGACACCACAAATTGGCTTTCGTGCTCCTACAGCAAGCACTCTGCCACTCCTCTTCACACAAATATCAGATGGCTAAATCATAATCAACATTCAACAAGGTTTTTCTAGCCCCTTTTAAACACAACTGCCTTTTCCAATAAATTCATCTATTTTGCACCATGGTGATTCTGAGTTCTTTTCAGCACTCTCTAAATGTTTCATAAGCTGTTATTTTAAAGTTGCCTGGAAGGGCAGAAGTCTAAAAACAAGTGCATAAGGTAACCTAAGTAGTAAAATGTTTTAAAGTGCTCTTTAATGGATCCTCCTTTACAATTTGAACAGCAACTTTTCATATCTGACATAAAATCCATAGATATAAATCACATTAGAGGGTTATTCTTTCCCCATTATCAGTCTCTGTCTCTTTATGGAACATTAAAGTCACATTTGACCTTAAAACATGATAAAATGGAAATCAAACTAGAATGCTTTGTAAAAGATATAATGAACTCGCACCTCTTTAAAAAGAAGACTCTTTATGATGGAATTTTGAACACATCCTTCATTAAATACCAACAAAGATTTTCAAAGTGTAGCTCTGACATTCAAATGAGGGCAAAAAAATGCTGTGAGAGACTATCAGATGAAGCAATCCCATACAATTATAGCATCCCTCCAAGAGGGAATCCTAACCACAGCACACTCTTTACATTATCTATTTCAGGACAAGAACAGAAAGAAGCCACAGTTCTCCAAATAGATGTATAGTTACTAACATGAAGAAACCTTTGCAAGAATAATCCTCCCTTTGATCATACAGATGACTTCTCAATTGTTCAGTGGTTCCTACCCAAAATATATGTCAGATAGTCAGCAACAGAGAAGCTATTTCTCCCCCTCCCTTTCTCAAATACTATTTCATACAGGATTGAGAAAAGGCTGGCTCCAGCAAAAGAAATGGGAAGATGCCCATCCCAAATAGCCAGGCATCACCAGACTGCTCTAAAAGCACTCAAGTCTTGGTTTTTCCAGATTGTATTTTTTCATTTTCCAGATGCCTTCAGGTTCCCCTAATCCACTGCTTCCAGAGATATAATACCAGGATAGAAACTGGTACATGTTAATACTGCATATTAAATTCCCATCATTCACAGAATCATTAAGGTTGAAAGAGACCTCTAAGCTCATCCAGTCCAACCATCCCTAGCACTCCCATACCACTAACCCATGGCCCTAAGGAGAGCAGCTCAATGTTTCCTAAACCCCTCCAGGGATGGTGACTCCAGCACCTCCCTGGGCAGCCTGGGACAAGACTTAACAACCCTTTCAGGAAAGAAATGTCTCCCTATAGCTAACATAAACCTCCCCTGCTGCAACTTGAGGCCATTTCCTCTTGTCCTCTCACTGTTAACCCTGGAGAAGAGACCTACCCCCATCTCACTCCAACCTCCTTGCAGGAGTTGTAGAGAGAGATAAGGTCATTCCATTCATGCCAAGCAAAAATTCAGCTTGATTTCCAATTGTGAACTTGATTTCCAAATGTTTAAGAAACACTGAGATGCTCTCCTTAGGGCCATGGGTTAGTGGTATGGCAGTGCTAGGGATGGTTGGACTGGATGAGCTTAGAGGTCTCTTCCAACCTTAATGATTCTGTGATAAAGGCAGAGTGTATTAAGCAGAATCCTTGACACAGCACAGAGCAGAGGCTCTTGCTCTCTATCAGTTCATCCAGGATGTCAAACTGGCAAAGAGGTTTCTGGTCAGAGTTGAGCAGGGTTTTCCCCTCACTGCTGCTCCCTGCTTGGCTAAGACTACAGGTTATTTGAACATGGAGGTTATCTGAAAATTCATTATTAACAGTAATTCTTAAGGTGCACAAGGTCATACAACAGGCAAGGTACAGATATGAAAACACAATATATTTCGGCAATAGTATTGCCAAATACTGACAAGGTGAGTTTGTCTATTCTGCCTGTCTATATTCCAGTGAAGAGGAGCATAAATCTAGCCTTTTCAGAACTATTTTATCTTTGATCTTCATAAAAACATCAAGTAAAAGATTTCCTCTGCAGGGTACCAGCTGCATGTGGACCTTTTGCAGTCCCCAAATCACAATGTAATGTTTTCTACAAAGCACAAAAAGTTTGCGTGGGGTTTTTCAAACAAATATTGTACCTTTTTGCTTTCTCTGATTTGACTAAAAGCTACTGGCTTTGAAAACTATCTTTCTCAGAGGGTGTCACTCAGGAGGAAAAGCCATCCCTAAGAGAACACCTAGTCTTGCCACCAATGCAAATTCCCTACAAATCAGGATAGTTTAGTACATGAAGCAGCTCCTCAACCCTCAGCTTTCACAGATCTTTGCACTTGACCTCTGACCTGAGGTTTCATGTCTGGACTAAAAATGCTACCCAGGGAAATCTTACAAAGACTCCTGAATAAGACTTAGAAAAATGAAAGCTTAAAACCTGCGAAGCGAACAAAAGTCAAGCAGTGACAAGGCCTGACAGCCACCCTCAATTCTGGAGTAATGCTGCTGTCATCCAGCCACTCCAAGTATTGATTTCTCTCAGCAGGAAAAAAGCTGAAGCCAATGAAATAGATATGGCATCATCCCCCCAATAACAGCCATCAAGGTTAACACCAGCAGAACACTTATCAAAATAGCTCTTCTATTTCTTCTTCTTTTAATGGACTCCACAAAATGCAAGGGCTTCTCCATCTCTGCAACCTAGAGTTTTCCAATCCTCATTTATCCACTTTTCCAGCCTTTTATCTCAGTTGAAGATTAAAAATAATCTGCATCTTAATCAACTGGTTTCAATACAAATGGGGAGGTTGGGGCAGGGAGAGATGTTTTTGTAGGCAGACATTCCTGGGGAAAACAAATCCATGCATTTAAAATCACCAGGGGAGGGGGGAATCCCCACAGTTGACTTAGATCACACCAAATATAGACTGCTAAAACTATGGTCATGACCAGAAAAAAAATCTACCAGTCAGTTTGGGTTAGTGATTAGAGAGAAATGCAAGTATCTCAAGAGACATCTGGTTTTAATCTGTGCTGAGCCAACAGCTTTATTTTTTACCTTTAAGCCTCAAAGTATTAAGCTTTAGCAAACCCAACTACACACTAGGCAGCAGCACTTTTCCTGAGATAGCTTCCTCTTGCAAATGAACCCAATTTAGTAGAGTAGGTAAGTGAGACAGACTAACAAGAGTTCAGTGGGATACAAAAACAACTGACAGAGTAAATAAAGAGTCAAAAGCAGAGACAAATAAGATCAGACTTACCCTGCAGTACCCATTAGTACCACAGACTTCTTTTTTTCAAAGCTTTCCCTTTGATGCTTATCTAACTGATATGATTTGTGTTACAGTAGCACCCTTGGATCACAATCAAAGACAAAGCTTTACACAAACAAGAGCTCTTACTCCTTGCTAAGAACTGGGATTTGCTCTACATGCCCTACACCATTCCAGTATTCCATTCTCTAGGCACCACTGCTAACCATTGGCAGAAACAATATGCAGATGCAAGTGTTCTTTTGGAACCCAAGAAGCCACTTCTTCCTTACATTTGCCCCAATGATCAAAGCATGCACCAGGACAGCCACTTCCCTACCTCTTTATTTTGTACATCCAGTTTATGTCTGTAGTCACTTCATACTATTCTTGTGTCAAAACAGGCAAGGATCCTAAAAACATCACACTTGGGCAGGAAAACTGAGGTCCTTTGAGTCCACATCTTCCAAGTACAAGGCATTTTCCACGCTAGAACAAAACAATTTCCCTATGCCCTAGAAACAGTAAAGCTCAGCACCTCTGTGCTCTAAGATTAGATATTAAGCAAAGAAGGAGCCAGTGATCATCTTTTTTAAGCCATTTCCCAGCCACACTGCATCAACCTGGTGACATTCAAGTGCCTCAGCATCAGCACAGAGATTAGTACTGTCTTCACTAAAGAGCTCCTAGTTCAATGCTATGAATGAATCAGATCCATGAACACTTCTGGAACTGACAAACTCCTTTCAATAAGGAGCATCCAGTATGTCCAGCAAATGACATATGCATACACACCCTAAGGATTCACTTCAAATTAAGGTCAAATTAACGTGAGGCTCAAATTAAGGTTAGTGGCACAGTCTGACAATCCCTTGTGGTCTCNGGTTGCACTGCTTTGATTTTTCCTACCTGTTGGATACTTGGTTTTGCAATCTTTTCATATTGTCATTTCTATGCAACTTCATGTTTTAAAAGGTGGAAAAATATCTTTTAATCAGGTGAAAACATGTATGTAAAGTCTCCAGGTGGGCCAAATACAGAGATTTCTACCACTTCAACCAAAGCAAAACAGTATTGGATTGTTACCTTGTCTGCAATCAGTTGTTAAAAATATGCAACTTGTTAGTTCCAGTCTTCAAAGGTCCAGTGGAGACTGACCTGGGCCACTGTCCTAATTCTTCTTTCAATGCTCCTCAGCTTTTCTTTCTGCTGTTGTTCTCTTTGATCTGCAGGCTCTCCCATATTACCCACCCAAACTTCACCTTTTGATTTTGCTGTCAGTATCTTGCTCTAGGTTCTCCTGCTCTTGCAGGGGGGTTGGACTAGATAATCTCCAGAGGTCCCTTCCAACCCCCTGGAAGAGATCTCTACAGGATCAGGACATCTCCTCCTCTCTCTACAGCATGAGCACTCCATGGCAGCAGAGGAAACAGTTATCACCCACTGCAGTCTGGTGCTGTCAGCTCAGGAAACATTTGCCAAATAAGCCTTGCTGGGGCTTTCAATCCATTCTTCAAGGTCTTGTGAAGATTCTCTATCTGTCCAGGGGCCAGCAGGCACATTTCCAACAAACTTCAACAACCTGAAGCTCTGAAGTGTCCTGATTCCCTGCCTGTGACCATCAGCTCTTCAGCTGCCTTCTTCCCCTGAAGCACAGTCAAGACTTCTGTAAGGGAGGTAGGGCACAGGACAGCAGTTTTGGCCCCAGCAGCCAAATAATTACTTCCCTAGGATTCAGATTTCCAGACACACTACTGCCAGCACAGCTCTTCTACATATTCCAGCACCTAGACTTGGCACAGCAGTAACACCTCAACAGAGTGCAAGCTACATGCAGCTCAGAGAGAAACCTTAAATGAAGTCTCTAAGAGCAAGTAATATGCTACTGAGTCTCTTTGAACAATGCAACTCACTCATTAAGAAGCTCTTAAAGGTACTACCTAAACAGTAATTTCTCACAAGTTTTGTGTCACATGAATTCTGAATCATTTTTTCATAAGGGACAAAAGGTACATACCTGACAGCGAGGAAACAAATAACTCCAAATATGGGGGGGAGGGAAATGGAAATTCTCCATGAAATAAAAAGAAATGATACTTCTTAATGTTTTAATTTGGAAAGGCTTTGCCAACATTATTTTCCAAAACAAGAAAAAAAAAATCTAAAGCTCAGAGTAATTCAACCTTCTGAGAGTACACAGAATGGAAAGATGATCCAGATGATAAGTAGATAAACCTAAAAATCATTTGGAACCTTATCACTAAAATACCTTGTACCACTTTAATCTATAAATGTGGCTTCAGCCTCTGGCTATAACAAAGGGAAAGACATTTGAATGAGTTCAAATGCTTTCATTTCTACAGCTATAAAAGACACAACTATAAATACTTAAGTATATTAGTATTTAACACATCATGAGTTATGTTAACTGTCACATCTACCTTACAGGAAGGTGTAATCCCAGAGAAGATTCATTTTTTAGTAAGAACCCCCACTCACATTAAATAATTAACATCCCTCTGTTGATTTTATTTATTGTTTGATATTCCTGCTACATTACACACTGAATTTCTTTATCAATTTGCAAAACACATGCAAAGCACAGAATCACAGAATCATTAAGGCTGGAAGAGATCTCTAAGATCATCAAGTCCAACCATACCTAGCACTACCATACCACTAACCCATGGCTCAGATCCACTTCCAGCCAAAATCTCTATATAAAGCTTCCAAGACTATGTCAAGTTCCAGATTTCCAAAGATAAATCCAAAGGTCTCTGCAGCCTGAGACCTGTGTTTCTATTTTCTATGTAGTTCCCTCCAGCACTTCCCAGCTTTCCCTCTTTACTGTCTTGTACAAAACTCCTCTTTTAATCCAGGAACTTCAGAATGTATCTAAGTATACCAACTCCTAAACAAACAACAGAGAAATCACATTCCTTTGAGATAAGAAGACATTTAGTCATGAAAGTTTCCTATCTTGCCATGACTGGTTTCATGCCAATGACAAGCACATCTCTAATAAGCTTCAGAACTTTGAATATCAAGCTGGTTTCAGATCTGGCAGGGATCACTGGGATGTCACTTATGATGCTTAATTAAAAAACAACAACAACAAAACACACTAACAACAACAAAAAAAAAGGCAAAGTAAATGTATTTATAATTTGCCTTTCCAGAACTTTGTTCTGTACTTTGAGAACAAAATCAAAGGCATGTTTTGAAAGTGTTCTCACTGCTCACTAGATGTTAAGAGCAAAAGGAAAAATACCATCAGCACACACCAAAATCAATGCATACTCAGGGATATATAATGGCAATCAAGGCAGATGTAGGAGCAACAACAGAAGGCACTTGAAAAAGGTTCTGTGCCTTATTTGTGAAACCTCAGCTATGAATACAAACTCATGACCCAAAAGGTAACTCTTGAGTCCTTCACCAGCTTCCACCATGCTTGCTCCAAGAGCTAACTTAGTGGACTTGAGCTCTGACAGTCCAGGACCTTTTCAGCCTCTCACAAGGAGAATGAGCTCCTTGACTGCCATATCTTTGAGCAACACTGCTCAACAGGACAAGTATATTTGCTGGCAAAGTATTTCCTTCTCAAACACAGAGAAAAACCCTTTTGTTTCTGCCACTATGTCACTGCACCTTCATCTGTATCTGCAGAAACATTTTAACTGGTTATTAAAAGTAGGAAGTGGGAGGAGCTTCAAATTACTACCAGAGAATCTGATTAGAGATGGATCTCATTCCAAAGTCTATTCCAAAATAAAGCTGCTGATTCACCAGTTCCTAACTTACACTCCAAACTCTCTCTTAACCTTATGGTAAGCTAAGCTTTCTTGAGAGGCTTATTCTTTGGATGACCAAGTGTTTTAAAAGCTGGATATTTTGATTAAGATGATGAAGAATGCAGCAAATGAGAAGGATTCTTAGAATACAGGGGTTTATAGCAGTTGGTCTTGAAAATAATTCCTATCTACTTAGTTTGGGAAGATGTTAAGCCATCACAATCCCAGCTTTAGCTTAACCTCTGCCTTAACTTAAGGTCTCCTCTCAGAATTCCTATAGCAACAAACTATGAAAAGCAAATTATTTTATCTTTATATTTTCCCCTCTCCTTTTTTTCAGTAGTCTGGTTTGTATTTCATTCCAACTAGCAGATGAGGTTTTGAATGGTTCTCTTAAATTTATGAAACACAGTTTTGCAATTTCAGAACAGCATGAGACAGGAATGAATAGGCTTGGGGTTTAATTAACATTTTTCATTCAGCAGAGATTCTACCACCTTTGAAAGGATGGCATTTGGCTCTAAAAATTGTTGGAGGAGGAGAATTTAATTTCTTTTTCATATAAAGTGAGCATTTGAAATATTCTGACTATTCAAAGTTTGAAAAGACAACAGTCTCTGCTTTAATCCACAGCAGTCTAAGTTAAAATCACTCATTTACACAACTCTAGATCCTTATACTCGGAGATATAGAGCAAGGACTAAAAATACTCCACTATCTTTGCTTTAAAATTGGTTATTTTTTTCTTGCTTCTCTGGTTGAAATGAAAAAAAAAAATCAGCTACTACAAACAAACAAACAAAACAAAACAAAACCCCCCAAGTGCTCTTTTTTATAAGCAACACAACTACTAAGATCCTAATGCCTCTATGTACCAGCCTGCCCTGGTAACCTCAGAACTGCAGAGGTTTCCCACGAACTCCTGCTGCAGTGCAGTGGGATGGGACCCAACCCTGCCCTCTGGTCACTCAGAAGCAGTATTTGCACAACTCAGGTGCTTTGGGCAGGACAAGGCAAACGAGAGAACAAGCAAGCACAAACAGAAGTAGAATATAGGTGAATTTTACAGCTTGGCAATCTTTCTTCCATTTCCTCTGACAAGCATGCTTCTCACAGAAACAATAATTTGGAAAATGAAATTGCATTTGAGAGAATATTCAAGACTACTGCCAAAAGACAGCCAGCTGTAGCTGGGCTACAAATGACAATAGGTTGGATTAAAAGTTAACACCCATTTAGCAATCAGATGCATATTTCATCCTTAACCAAGGTCTGAAAAGTAGAGTTCACTTTACTCTGGCTGCAGGTATCAAAGCAGATCTCACCAAGCAACACAGAGGCATCATCTAAGGATCTTTTTCACATTAAGAATCCTATTAGAAGGAAAACACTAAAAAGTAATTGAATTTCCCTCAGTTATCTTCATCTCTGTCAGCTCCTGCTACAATAACTTACTCTCCAGAGCAGAGATAATTCAATTCTGTCCAGCAAGCATATGTTATGAATCTCTAAAGCAAACTTGTCTAAATCATTCTGGTCTTCTATCAAGGTTGGCTGTGGATATGAACTCTGACAGAAAGAAAACAAATTTATTTTTATCTTTTCAATAATTCACTTCCCTGGGCCTTGGTGGAAGAATCTGCAGACATCAATGTTCCACTAATTCTGAAATTACAAAGACTGGTTGAAAATGTTTTATCTGGAAATTAATGCTATTCTAAACTGTGATTCACCATTCTGGTTTAGCAGACTCAAAATAAATGTGTTACAGCAGTTTCAGTTTCCTGCAGGTATACAGAAACTGAAACTATCCTCTCATGCTGTAACTGATGTTTTTTCTAGAACGGTTCTGACATTTATCATTTCATCTCCAATGGAAATAGGAGCTGTACAAATAATGACAACAGAAGTGTACTCCAACTTTTTAATTCATCAAAGCTCCTAAAACATCAATAAGCACAAATTCTCCACTCATGTAAGCAAACTGCCTTGATTTTAAAAGACACATTTTAGGAAGGAATAATGACTTCTCTAGACCAGCATCACATAAAAAAAGCAAAACATAAAGCAGACAAAGGGAATGTAAATGACAAGAATCAGAAAAGCTACTTCCAGAAGGAGAGGCAAGAAAAGGTTCTGCTCAGACTAACAAAAACTATACAATTCCTGTCAGTTTGTGATCATTTCAGGCTGTTCAACATATATGTGAAAACAAGGCTGAAGAATTAGTGAATAACAGTCACAAAGTTAACTGCTGACACTAAGCTATGCAGAGCTGTATGAGCACAAAGGAGCTGTGAGGAATCACAAACTCACAAAGGTTGGAAGACACCTCTAAGGTCATCAAGTCCAACCATTCCTAGCACTACCATACCACTAACCCATTGTCCTGGTTTGGGCTGGAGCAGAATTAATTCTGCTGAGATGGTATTGCTTCTAGCCAGGGTTCCTTTAAAGGTGACTGTATTCCTCTGANACCATGGCCCTAAGGAGAGCTTGATGGAAGACCCAGCATCCCAGATACCTTACTGATTCTGTGTGATGTATAATAGAACTGAGAAGCATTTTGGAAGGATTCAGAATTGGAATCTCTGCCACAGAAGAAATACCCAGGTAATAGCAGGATTTTTTTGGGGGGGGGGAGGGGAAGAGAAGGCCACTCAGGAAGGACAGCAGAATTCTGTAAACTTACGTGGTATAAAGGGCTCTAAGTGAGTTTGCATGAAGGGAGTTCTGAGAGTCACCAGGAAAAAGCAGGCCAAAGAGATGGGGAGTGCATGCCAAGAGGGTGTTGTGTGAGTGTTTCCCAAGAGCTGGTAAACTCTAGGGACTGGCACTTGTCTTACACCTGTAAAACATGATCAATTCAGAATACCACAGCTCTGCTGAGTCTGTCCAGCATCACTAGCACGTGCTGGCACCAGCAGCTTCTATGACCCAGACAACATCCAGGGGAGTGACAGGAGAGTGACAGCTACTCTACACAAATAAGGAATACAAGACTGTACACATACTCCCATGAAGCAAAGGACCTTCTGAAGCTACTGGAATAAATCCTTCATTACATTTGTTGGTGTCAGTCTCCCAATTGTGTAAGTGCTGGTATTGTGCAGAGTTACCAGCTATTAACAGAAACAGCTTTAGTCTATAATTACAACAGTATAATGAACAGAAGGTGTTCTAGGAAATATTGGTTGGGATTGATGCCACCTCTCCAGCCTGACTCAAGAGCAGGGAAAAGGCATATGACAACACAGGAAGGAAACAGAGATGGTACAATTTGCAGTTAATTCAGTGTAACTCTTAGCACAAGTCAAGCTGGATTCAAAGTTTTCCTGGCAAAGGGGGAAATAATCCCTGCAGGGGTACTATGCACATGGCCATCAACTTGCAGAGATGATGCAAGAAGCAGAAGTCACTTCACAGAATCACAAAGGTTGGAAGGGACCTCTAAGATGATCAAGTTCAACCACAGCTATCACTACCATACCACTAAACCATGGTCCTAAGGAGAGTATCTAATTCAAACTGCAGAAAAGCAGGAGTGTATTCTGGGGAGGTGTTATTATGCTTGACCTTTTAATAAGCTTTTCCTTAAGTATCCACACTTTGAGATAAGATAATAAGGCTGGATAATACATTTATCAATGTGATTAGTCTTCCTCATCTGTGTTGCTGTAGGAGCAATGTTCCAAGAAGAGACACAGAGTAGAACTACTATGATGCTCTAGTGTGTACATAGACCACCTTAGAAGGAAAAAACCTAGAAGAAAACAAATCAACTTAGCCTAGTGAAATGAAGTGAGATGTGATAAATAATAGAGAAAAAAGTAGAAATAACAGAAAACTAAAGAAAAAAGACCAGAGAAGTCAAAAGATAATCACATAAAAACAAAGCAATGTATCCTGAATGAGGCACAGTCTGAAAATCCCTTGTGGTCTCCTGTGGCCCCTGGTGCCATAACTGTGCCCACAGCAGAGGGAGCATTAAACTCATTGCCCACGGGAAAGTGTGGGCAGTGATACCCATGTTCCTAGAATCCTTGCATGGGTAGGATGAGCTCATTAGCCTTCTGGCAGTCATCCTAGGAGAAGGACAACTCTGATTCCAAACCCGGGCAGATGGAGCTCGTTTAGCCCTGGAAGGCCTTCCAGCTAAGAGGCTAAACCTCTGTCCTAAGGACTTGGCTGCCAGCATCCAAGCTTGCTAGGCCCTGGCAGATGCTCATTAGCCTTCTGGCAGTCATCCTAGGAGAAGGACAACTCTGATTCCAAACCCAGGCAGATGGAGCTCGTTTAGCCCTGGAAGGCCTTCCAGCTAAGAGGTTAAACCTCCATCCTAAGGACTTGGCTAGGCCCTGGCAGATGAACCTTAGGACTAAAGGGTGGGTCCAGCTCTGTGCATGCTGTGTCTCACCTAAAAAAATCCATAGCTCAGGCTCGTGGGTGCTATCTGCTATCCTCTTTTTATCAGCACTTGGAAAAGGCGCTGAGGAGGAGCATGGCTGGAGCCCTCCCTGGAGCTTCATTCACCAAGCCTAGCCACGACGTATCCTGAATACAAGTTAAAAAAAAATGATAAAAACTTTACAGCTGAGCAGAATCTTAAAGTCCAGCCTACCAGTTGGAATAGTGAGAAAAAGATCCTTTGGGTATTCAGACCCTGATGATCTTTTGTGACCTTATCAGCATCAATATCAGAATTATTTTAACATGATATCTTTCTCACTTAGATCAAAACAACTTACAGTAAAGCACACAGGAGAGAGGTGTACTGCCATCAGCTTTTTTTCCCCCCAAGGCTAAACAACTCCTAACACTGTTGTTAAAGACATAAAAAACATAAAAGTTCACAGAATCACAAAGGTTGGAAAAGACCTCTAAGCTCATCAAGTCCAACCATCCCTAGCACTCTCATGCCACTAACCCATGGCCCTAAGGAGAGCATCTCAATGTTTCTTAAACCCCTCCAGGGATGGTGACTCCAGCACCTCCCTGGGCAGCCTGGGACAAGACTTAACAACCCTAAGTTATTGCAACTTCTCTTTGGACAAGAATTTGACAATCAAGCAAAACAGGATATTTGGTTTGTTAATGTTAGAAGTTTCTCCTCCATGTACATTCTTGTCACTTCAATCAAGAGTATTTTAGAATTCCTGGCTGGCATGAGCTACCATAACAATCTGTAAATGAATAATAAACAAGGTAAATAAATACTACTGATTTATTTTCTCATAAATAGGTGAGAACAGCACTTTTGATGGGAACACCTAATTTGAAGCAAGAAATTCCTTAGCTAGCTAGCTTACTTTTCATCTCCTGAGCATAAAAAGATGCAGCAAAACATTGAAACTGTTTTTATACACAATGCAAAAACTGTATAAAAAGATAGACTATGAGGGGTTCAAAGGAAACCTATGTCACCCATCAAAAGGCTTTTTAAAAGAAAAAAAAAAAGCCAGAATGGTTAAGCTGCAGAGAAAGGAGGCTGGAATTAAAAATGACATTCTGTTCAAAGAAGGAAAACAGAAAAATATGTCAACTCTGGCATGTTAGTTTTAAACCCAGAAACAAGCAGGCCAAAAGAGTTTGAGGAGCACTTGCATAAAGGCATAAAAGGCAGTAATAAATTGTTTTTCAAACAAATCAGGAGCAGTAAGCCTGTTAAGGTATCTCTGTAAAGCTAATAGGAGATCAAAGGATAAAAAGAGCTCTTGGAACACAAGCCCACCACAGAGAAGTGCTAGCAGAGAAGTTATAAAAGAAAACAATTAATCTGTGGAAAAAAAGAACATCATTGTTGATTTAAGTGAATAAAAAGGGCATGGAAATTCTAAGTGGATCACATTAACATCTTAAATGATTTGGGATTTTTAATGCTTTAAGTGGCCAAATGCCAGGACCAGACAGTATTCACTGAGGTGATCCAGAAGAACTCAGGGATGAGAAAGCCAGGCTCTTCTCCATGTCATCCAATGTTAGGACAAGAGGGAATGGGAGCAAGTTGGACCACAGGAGGTTTAGTATTAACACGAGGAGGAACTTCTTTCCAGTTCAGGTGCCAGAGCACTGGCCCAGGCTGCCCAGGAGCCTGTGGAGTCTCCTTGTCTGGAGCCATTGCAGAGCTGCCTGGACACATTGCTGTGTGAGCTGGTCTAGGTGATCCTGCTCTGGCAGGGGGGTTGCACTAGATGATCTTTCTAGGTCCCTTCCAACCCCTAACACTCTGTGATTCCAGGTGGGGCCTCACCAATGCAGAGTAGAGGGGAGAAGAACCTCTCTGGCTCTGCTGGCCACGCTCCTCTTAATGCATCCTAGGAAGCCATTGGCCTCTTGGCCACAAGGGCACATTGCTGCCTCATGGGCATCCTCCTAGCCACCAGCACTCCTAGAGCTTTTCCCCAGGGCTGGGGAAGAACCAAGGAAGCATCCCTGTATAATTTCACTGTTCTTTACACTTGTCCCTAGGCATGTGCTATTCCACTCTGTTAGAAACAGAATACTGAGTTTGATGAATCACAGAATCATTAAGGTTGGAAGAGACCTCTAAGCTCATCAAGTCCAGCCAGACCTATCACTGCCATACCACTAAACCATGGCCTTAAGGAGAGCATCTCTCTTTTTTTTTATGTCATCTCTCATGACATCAAAAAGAAACTGCCCCACCT
>VWZO01015309.1:0-11706 GCA_013396975.1 Bucco capensis
CCAGCACCCCACCACTCCCCAGGCTGACCCCGGCCCCAGTTCCAGCAGCCACACATCCACCCCTGGATGCCACCGAGCATCGCACCACACCCTGGGCAACAACAGCAAGCACGCCAGCAAACACGCTGGGCAGGCATGCCCAGGCATGCCCAGGCAACCCCCAGGCTCCAACATGCCGGGCAGCAGGCATGCAGCCGACCCCAGCCGACCCCAGCCCCCATGTCCAACAGCCACGCTGGGGAGAGGCATCCACCCCTGGACGCCACCCAGCACTACACCACTCCCCGGGTAACAACGGCAAGCACGCTGGCAAGCACGCCAGGTGGGCATGTCCGAGCATGCCCAGGCAACCCTCCGATCCTGGTCGCCCCCACTCCCCTCCACCCACCCACTGGGGCCCTGTTGGCTCCATTGGGCGGGGGAACCCCCAGTCACCGCTGACCCAACCTGACCCGACCCAAAACCGCTGCCACACCATGCCGGGTGGGGACTCCTCACCTCCCGCTCTAGTCCCTCCCACTTATCGGGGGTCCAGTCAGCTCCATTACTGTCCTGCCACGGTGGAACTTGCTTGTCCAGGCTGTAGGCACCCAGTACTCAGATACCTGAGGGGGATCGCTGTAAGAAACGGGCAGTGATAGACCCCAGCCATGACCGGTAGAAATGGCTGACAGAAACCCTGCTGCACATGCACTGCCATCCACCTTTTCTTCTAAGACATGGAAAAAAACCCCAAAAACACAACAACAGCAACAACAACAACAACAAAAAAAAACACACCGAAAAAAAAAAAACAAACAAGAAAAAAACCCAGAACATAACAGAAAAAACACCAACCCACAGAACTCACAAAATCTAAAACCCTAAAAACAGCCAAAGAAACAAACAAAAAAACCTCCCCAAACCAGAAAAAGATATTCTTATAGCAGATTATGTGAGATAGAAAATCCACAATATCCATTTCAACTGAATTTTAACTTCATATACAAGTTCAAGTCTTTGCTTTTGTTTTGTTTTGAATAGCTTAATATTAACAACAACTAATCTCAATAATTTTCAAGAGAAATTACTTACTGCTGGATCACAAATTTTTGTGGAATTTAACTAATAATAACATTGTATAACTGGAGATGCACAGATGAATATAATTTTATCAAATCAGATTAAATACAATTTTGTATCTTAATTTATACATGAAGGGTTTTCCATGCTTAAAAAAACCCCACAGCCAAAATCTCTGAAGACCCCAACAGGCTATTTTTCTGTAATGACAGCAAATACTTAATGCAAGTCATGAATCCAAACTCTTCCCTTTCATACCTAGACTATGGTAAGTCTGGGGACTTTTATCATAGGATTTCTCAGGTTCTCTGCCTTCAAGTAGTAGTCATGGGAGAAGTGGCCTCAGAATAATTATCATGCACCTGTATTCTCACCAAAAGTGAAATATGTATTGCCTTATGAGCACCAAGATAATTTTTGTTCCGGTAAGGAACAAGACATACTTACAGTATTTACCAGCTCTCCCAAAGAAGTTGCATTGTTCTGGCTAAATGAGATATAGATACAGATATAGTTATAGATGGTGTGGGTGTTGCTTCTGTTGCACCAGTTTTGGTGCATTTCTCCTGTGCTCAGCTGGAAAACTTAACTAGCATCAAGTAGCCTCCATATTAGAAGTAGTTTTTAGAAGTAGCTTTTGAAATGCTCTTCTTCTTAGGACAGATTAATCACTAGAGGGAGAGTGTAAGACAATAATGGTCTGAAAACACATGCAAAATGAATAGATGTTCCTTGAGCTTTTCCAGCTTGGCAATAAAGGAGAAATCATTTCTAGCAACACGGGAAAAGTATGTGTATGGTAACATGTCTAAAAGGTTTTACACAGTTTTAGAATAGCACTCAAATCAGCAAGAATTCACTTATCGACTCAATAGGAATATAAATTCTGAAAATTATACAATAACATTAACCTCAGATAGGAGCTCTGAGAATGTAGCACTGAGGAAGAGTAGACACTATCTATTTCCACAACAATAGAAAAAGACCGGTAAAAACCCGGCTCATAAACACTTGAGGTGTTCTACAAACGTACACTGAGAGACTCAAATTCTTCTAGAGAGCAGAAAAAAAGCACACATGTTCTGTGATTTTTCTCTTGTAATAACTTACTTTACTAAAAAGCCTTCTACATGAGGACCTCAAGCACTTAGGAGGTGAGAATTTAAGACTTTAAGAAACAGCTTGAGCTATCCTGAAAGGCATTTAAGGTTATGCCTTTCGATAGTCAGACTTGAGTTATTCTTCAGAAGGGAAGTATGAAGAGCAAAACACTAAATAAATAAAGCCTTGCTTTACATGCAGCCAGCTTAATATGAGCCAGCAGTGTGCCCAGGTGGCCAAGAAAGTAGGCAGCATCCTGGCTTGAATTAGAAATAGTGTGGCCAGCAGGACAAGGGAGGTGATTGTCTCCCTGTGCTTGGAACTGGTGTGGCCACATCTCAAATACTGTGCTCAGTTTTAGGCCCCTCACTACAAAAAAGTCATTCAGTTGCTGGAGTGTGTGCAAAAAAGAGCAACGAGGCTGGTGAAAGGTCTAGAGAGCAAGTCTTATGAGGACTGATGGAGGGAACTACGGGTTGTTTATTCTGGAGAAAAGGAGACTGAGAAGAAACCTTTTGTCTCTAACTACCTGAAAGGTGGTTGTAGCTAAGTGGGAGTCAGTCTCTTTTCCCAAATAACAAGTGATAAGATGAGAGGAAACAGTCACAAGTTGCTCCAGGGGAGGTTTATATTGGATATTAGTAAAAATTTCTGTACTGGAAGGGTAGTCAAGCACTGAAACAGGCTGTCTTCAGAAGTTGCTGAGGCACTATGCCTGTAAGGGATAATTAGGCAGTGAGCTGTATAGCATCACAATGCCAGGCATGAATGAAGGTTTGGGCTCCTTTCCACCACATTCAGAGCGCTGCAAGCTAATCTACCATTTGAAACTATGACTAAAGCTTTAGCCTCCATAGAGGCAATGGCACAGTCTGAAAATCACTTGGGGTCTCCTGTGGTCCCTGGTGCGATAACTGTGCCCACAGCAGAGGGAGCATTAAACTCATTGCCCACAGTAAAGTGTGGGGAGCGATACCCATGTGCCTATAATCCTTATATGGGTAGGATGTGCTCATTAGCCTTCTGGCAGTCATCCTAGGAGAAGGACAAGTCTGATTCCAAACCCGGGCAGATGGAGCTCATTTAGCCCTGTAAGGCCTTCCATCTAAGAGGTTAAACCTCCGTCCTAAGGACCTCGCTGCCAGCGTCCAAGCTTGCTAGGCCCTGGCAGATGAACCTTAGGACTAAAGGGTGGGTCCAGCTCTGCGCATGCTATGTCTCACCTAAAAAAAATCCATTGCTCAGGCTCGAGGATGCTATCTGCTATCCTCTTTTTATCAGCGCGCTAGTAAAAGGCGCTGATGAGGAGCGTGGATGGAGCCCTCCCTGGATCTTCGTTCTCGAAGCCTAGCCGCGACGACAAGCCATAGAGGCTATCTTCAACAGAGAGTCATGTTGAAGAGTAAGCACTCAAGCATTCTGCAAGATTAGGTAAGGGTACTGGATTGCTCATCATCCTGAAGAGCTGAGGTCATTTGAAGATGTGAAGCCCAGAAGAGGTTGTTGCTTCTGCTCAGTACTGATGGCAGCTATCCTGTCAAAAATTATCATTCAATACACACTGCCATTTTTGTTGCCTATGTAGAATACTGTGTAGAGTTCCTTCACGTAGGATTAGGAAGCCTACTACTACTACTGCAAATACATTAGTCAACCTAGATTGTTTTAATAGAACTAGATGAGGGAGTAAAAGCACACCAGATACAGAAAAGCAATTCAAAACCTGCTGTATTCATAATATGCAAAGAGCAAACTGGAGTGCCATTGAAATGCTGAGAGGATACAAAGAGGGTGACGTTATAATATAGACTGAATATCCATCTTGTACCAAAATATGAAATAAATATATCCAGAGATAATAGATTCCTTGGATTACAGCAGAAAAAATAAAAAACAAATCCAACCTCTCTACCTGGTGGAAAATGTCACAAGTCCTTAGTATTAACAAAATCTTGTTTGTCACACCTGAGATTCTGAAGTAATTAATCTTTTGGAGCCAAAACATCTGTTCATAAAGGTGTTATTGCTTTGACCCCTTCACAACTTCATAAGCTTCTTTTTTCCCTAGAGCATAATACTTAATTTTAAAAGTCAAAGTTTCCTAGTAATGCCAGTTAAGAGATGTAGGTTTCTGAGGCAATCCACCGATTATGCCTTCAACAATCTGTTACTTTATTGGTAATGCAAGCATTGCAATGTTAAAGAATATCTTGTCTGCCTTGAAAAAAGATATGTGAAAAAAACCTCAATGAAAATTATGCAAATACCTAAAAATAATAAGCAATTATGTTGACATACGTGCACATCTGCCCAAATAAGCACATTATGCACAACCAGTAAGTGCCTTAGAAAGTGTACTAGTATATGCATACAATTTATTTAAATGAATGGTTTATATCACTTTCTATTTCATTTCAGAAAATGAAAACCATGTTTCTTTGTCTAGGAGAATATTTCTATCTGCAGTGATAAAAATACCAAATGAAATAATGTACCCAGTTTCTATGAAAGAAATGCTGCACTGCTTTTCCAGTTATTGTAACAACGATTGTACTTGATTGCATTCTAAGACACTAGAGCTTTCTTCAGTTGAGGAAGCACTTTCCTATGAGTTTACTGACAGGTACAGAAATACCTTTAAGATAATGTAATCCCACAAGGTAGCCCAAACAGAAAGAACTCAGCTCAGCATTTAATTTCCATCACATATTTCAGAGACAGTGCTATGCTAAAAGTAAATGATATGAAGGAACTAGTTAACCACTACATTTCATCTGCTAACACACCTGACAAGAGCTCTTCCATCTTGAAAAGGTAACACCACCTACCCAGCCCATTCAAACCCTGAATATATTTACATCTGTCAGAATGCAACATGCCTGGGGCCACACTGCTCTCACACTCTGTGTCAGCTGATTTCTATGGCCTCATCTCACACACTTGTGTTTAATATAAGTCAGGGCTTCAAGGAAGTCCTCTGTCTTTTTAATACCCGTATGGTCTGACAGGTACTCCAGCAGAGAAGGAGAAGCAGCACTGCTCTTTCCACTTTAAGCTCCCTATCAGTGTAGACCTTCACAATTGGGTTAAATGAATGTTAAGTGATGTGGCAGAAACGCTTGGCTTAGGATGGGGGAACATGCATCCTGACACACAGCTCTCACTGAGGGAAGAAAGAAAGAGAAGTATACATTGGATCTGGATGATTTGAGAGGTTGCTGAAATGTATTCCACAATTTTGTAATGAGAATTTTGTATTGACCTTCTCTGTTTGTTTTATATCAGGTAAACACAGAGCAGCCTTGAGAACTATCTTATAAGCAAAATTATGGCTTTAAGTATTTCAGTTAGTAAATCACCTTCACTGTGGGGTCCATGTTCTTCTCTACTACCACAACAAATTACAAGTGCCCTATAAATTCAGACTCTCACTGTTCCTAGAATGGGATTTTGATATTCCCCAGTTTGTCATCACCTCTTGTACCAGTGGCCCCAAGCCAGATGTGGTGCTCCAGAAGCAGCCTCCCAAATGTGGTGCAGGAGGAACACGTCCCGTCCTGTGACTCTGGTCCACAGCCTGTGGACTCTGGTCTTGCGCTACAGCTGAGTACACAGGTAGCCTTCTTCACTGTAAGGGCATACTGCTGACAAAGAAGAGCCCATACAGTCTTTTTTCCAAATCATATCAACTTATCTTATTTTTGCATGCAATAACAGCTCTCCAGACTCTACTGCCATAAAGAAAAGAATAATACCACCAGAGGTGAATCTTGCTGATGAACCTGCTGATTAGATCAAATGGTGCAGATGAATCTTTCAATTTTCATATTACTTGTTAGTGTAAATAGCTGAGATTCACTTGTTTTCCTTTCCATTCCCCTCTTCCTTGTTAGGTGCCATTGGGAGGCAAGCAGACTGGCACGTCGGGAGGAGTAAAAACAGATGAAAAACAGACTCCTCTGCTCTCTAGCTGTACTGCTTTGACGCTCAACAAAGCCAGCTAATACTTCACCTTACTGAAGGCTCCTGCACAAGCTCCAGAGGGCTCAGCAGCAGTAGTGCTGCACCACCTGGGGAGTGTCATGTCAGCCATTGCCACTGCCAAGAGTTGCCTCACAGGGTGGCTGAATCCGACACCCACTTGCAGGCTTCATGTGAAAATGCCTGACAAAACACTTCAGTCAACCAAAGCAGGACCTTCACTACCAAAATATAACACTATTCTTTCAGGGGCAGGGTGAGGGGAGGACGCAGTCACACACCAAAGCCAGTCCATGGCTCACTGAGGCAAACTGAAGATGGTAGATGAGGTTCCAAGGTCCCCTGCTGTGGGTTGGCCCAGGCCCAGTGCCCTGACAGGAGTACCCAGGAGGCAGCTGTCTTCTGTAGGCTGAATTAACAGGGCCTGTGGTAAGCAGGCATGAAGTCACATAATGTAATTTCCACCCAGTATAATGTTATTACTGTACCAGAGATAGTCAAAGATCTGTGGTGTAAGTGGGAAGGAGGCCATCAGTCTTCAGAGTAGATGTCTGTATATCTGTCACTATGTATGTATGTATGGCTAGGCTTCGCGAATGAAGATCCAGGGAGGGCTCCATCCACACTCCTCATTAGCGCCTTTTCCAAGCGTGCTGATAAAAAGAGGATAGCAGATAGCACCCTCGAGCCTGCGCAATGGATTTTTTTTAGGTGAGACACAGCATGTGCAGAGCTGGACCCACCCTTTAGTCCTAAGGTTCATCTGCCGGGGCCTAGCAAGCTTGGACGCTGGCAGCAAAGTCCCTAGGACATAGGTTTTATTAGAGTGTCCTTCTCTTAGATGGAAATATCTGTCACTATAGACAGGTCAAAAGGAATTTATTACTTTCTTCCTCCTCTGTATTTGCATTTTTCTCACTCATTAAACTTCGTGGCCTAACATTCAAGTCAAATTAGAATAACAAAGCTGTGAAAGCATGCTGTGCTTTTTTTCCTTTTTCATATGTGGCAGTTACAGCTTTTGTTCACTTTTTCAATTGTTGTTTGGGGGTTTTGTTTAACTTTTTGTTCAGGGGGGTAAATGTTGTCTCAGCACAATGCGATTTCCTTTGAATTGGTAAACAAGAATCACTGAGCCACTCATACATGTCTCCCTCCTCTACTCAGCCAGCTCCAGCTTCTGCTGCAGGCTTTCTCTCAGACGGTCTCCGATGCAGATTTGAGGTCCTTTCCTACTCTCATTTACATAATACAGCATTTTCCATTTTGGTTAAGGTAGTGACACAGATGAGGACATGAAATCAGGTTCTGAAATTTAATTAGTGTAGTTAGAAAATGGGATTGAAAGGCAATTTAGAATGTAGGTGCTGAAGGAAAAAACCCTTGCTGTCTGGACTCAATGTGTTATTCACAAGACACTGATCTTCCTATCTCTGAACTGATAAAGGTTTTTTTTTCTTTTAGTAATTTGAACACTAGCTGGCATCAGGATTTTGAATAATGTGAACACCTGTAATACAGTTCTTATTGTGTCTGTTTATATCTCCTTTGCAGCTGAGAAAAGTTTCATTGTGGGTTGATACCTACTTTCTCCATGGGGAATGAATCCTATTTTTCATTCATATTTGTACGTAGCATACCGGCTCCAGCTCTTGAATGAGTTACCCAGATTACAACTAAAATTTTAAAACTGCCACTGATCTCTTCAGTGCAGGTTCAATCAACTGCTCATCTTGGTTATCTCTACAGACTTTTTATGCTACCATGAGCAAAGTTAGATTATGCTCAGGTGTCTTAGTTAGCACTTTCTAAAAGGTGCAAAACAGACTCACCACTGTCAAGCACTACCAAGCTGTCAAAGTTACCTGAAATTTATCATGTCTAAGCTCTGTTCAGAGATACCTCACCTACATCTCCTGTTATATACCCTCAGAGCATGCTCTGTTCAAATAGAAAACACTTAAAAATGGAAGAGGAGGTTAATAGAACTTTGTTCCAGAGTAGCTTAGTGGTAAAAGACTTGCAAAGGAACAGGAGATAAAGGATCAAAGTCCCTTCATCTTGGCATAACAGTGCCTCAGAGTGTGTTTCCTAATCAGACTGAAGGCAGGGAAGAATCAATACAGAGCCAGAAATGTAAGCACCATCTGATTGACTTACTCTTTTGTCTAGTAATGCGAGTAACGAAAGAACATGGTTTCTCTCTGGGAGAACTGTGTGTATTTTTCACTTAAGAGTCAAAGAATAAACGAGCTCTGGGAGTAAGAAACAGAACTCAAGACAGTCTTCCCACTGAGAGGCAACGTCAGAATTTCTCTTGGTTATTCTCTCTTTGGTGCCATGAGTTATGTATTCCTTTTGCACTGGCTTAGCCTTGCAGAGGCTTTCCCTACTTCAGGTTACTTTGTTACTATAAAGCTCAAGCAGTGGGATATAGTTATTGAAGGCTGTTGAATGTTAACAATGTGCTTCCTCATTTTGGGACGTGTCATAACCACAAAAGTATTAAGCTAAAGAAATTATTCCCCTTCTTGCAAGCCTCTCCAGTACATGACTGAACGTCACTCTCAAGCTGAGATTTCCACCTTCTGAGAGAACAGCCCAGATTTAGTTGACTCAGAACTGAAACACAGAGTATTCTCGGATGACTAGATTTCACAGTTATTGAGGGACATTGGCATGTTAGTGACAGAGTGAATAAAGCTCCACGATGTAGAGAAATAGTTAATAATGCACATGAAATCATAACAACAACTTACAGTGCACTGACTTTTAACACTCAGTTAATAAGTTTCTTTGTGGATGCAAAGACATAAAACAAGGAGCGTGTTCTTGAGAGTGCAGTATGCCACCAGGTGTCTTGTCTGAGGTATGTATGCATTTTTCTTTCCCACTAATAATGTTTCAGGGCATCTCCACACCTAAGGCTAAGAACAAAGCAACAGATTAATAACACTCAAAACAACAAACCAACCAACCAAAAATCCTGCTGCCAAATGGCAGAAATGCATTCTGATGTCCTAGACTTCAAAATAAAAAATCTCTACAAGAAGCTCTTATTATTATTCAAACAATGGGGTCATTTCCCAGAGGGAAAAGCTCTGTGACCTCTCTGTGTGATGGATAGCAAGGAGCAAGATATGATATTGCCAGTGTCCAGACAAAGACAAAGTATTAACTGGGAGAGACTCCAGCACTTTTTAATCCCTAACTTTCAAGCTGTCTCAAAGAAATAAAACAAAAGAAGAACTAAATATCTATCTTGGGTTTAGCTGAGATAGGGTTACTTTCTGTGCAAGAAGCTGTGAGGGGTCACAACCAGGACAGACAACTGAACCAACCAATGGGTATTCAGTAACATACTGCCATGACGTAAGGGGGAGGGAGATGGAGGCTGGCACAGGCAGATGAGGAGGTTTTTGGTGTATGTGGTAGTGTTTGTGACATTGGGTCTGAGGCATTGCTGAGCAGGTCACATTTTACATCACTTGTTTATATATTACTTTACTAGTTTTCTTGTTACTCCTGTTGTTTCTCCTGTCTATCTGTTGTACTGTTAAATTTTCCTTATCTCAACCCACAGGGTCTGGCATTTCAATCCCAGTTCTCCTCCCCATCCTACCAAGGGTAGGGGGCGGGAAGGAGCAGGGTGTGAGAGGCTGTATGGGCTCAGCTACTGGCTGGGCTGAAACCATGACAATATCATAAAACAACTTCTTTAGAAGCAGTAAAGTTACAAAGTGCTAAAGTAATATAGGATTTCCAAAATCATCTCTCTGGATATGTTTCAAGTGCCTCTCTGGAGCAACCTGACCTTTCTGACATTGCAGGAAGTACAACAATACTGATCTTCCAGTATCCAAATTTATCCATTCCACTTCAATGTGCATAAACAGAAAACAAGCTAGCAAAACATAAATGCACAGAAGCATCTGAGCAGCATTTTCACCAGGAGTACAGGACTGGAATTTTACTGCATGTCATACCCTAACTATTGAAAGTCTGTGGATGCAGTTCCAATATTCCAAGAGCTTCCTTTATGCCAGTGTATGCAACTCTGTGTGCTCACATATAAACCGAATTTATACACTTGGGATGTGATTAGGATTCCCAGGTTATGGCCACACCTCTGAATGCAGAATCTCATGGGGGCCGCAGGATCTAAGAGAAGCACAGTTCTACATTTTCTTCCACCCCTGACTTAAGAATCATCTGCTTGGCACATGCCAGGCCAGTGAAATTAATTTGGTGCACGGAGTAACAAAGCAGGAAAGAAACTGCTGTGCTGTACTGCTTAGACACCAGAGATGCATGAAATATTCCCCTGGGGAAATGTAGGGCAGGAGCTGAATTGGAGTCTTGTGCTCAGCATGTGAGACTTGAGGGAATGACACAGGTTGCAGGAGGGACAACCTTAGACAGTGGTCACTGTTAAAATATTAATACTGGGGTTTTGGATGTTAGCCAGAATTTTCCATTATTGCTGATTTTGGGTGCATACCATGAATCTTCCTGGTTACTGCAGCAGCAGTTTCAAATGCCTTCTTTCAGGATGGGCCCCTCAAACTATTTCACCCTCAGGGAAACCAAGACACTCCTAAAAAATCTTGACACCAATATTTCTTGGAACTTATTTAATTCTCAGTTTATTTCTAAACCATTAGCTTCTTATAACTGGAAGAAGAAATCAGAGAACTGCTAGTGGGAAAATCATAGAACTGTAGAATGGCCCAGGTTGGAAGAGGCCTTAGAGTTCACCTAGTTCCAACCCCCCTGCCATGGGCAGGGATGCCACGCACTAGACCAGGTTGCCCAGGGCCACATCCAGCCTGGCCTTGAACACTGCCGGGGATGGGGCATCCACAACCTCTCTACACACCCTGTTCCAGTGCTTAACCACCCTCCAGGTAAAGAACTTCTAATCTCCAGTCTAAATTTCCCCTCCTTCAGCTTGTAACCATTCCCCCTTGTCATATTACAATCTGACCAGCTGAAAAGTCTCTCCTTCTATTTTATAATCCCCCTTTAGATACTAAAAGACAGCTATAAGATCCCCTCAAAGCCTTCTCTTTTCCAGGCTGAACAACCCTAACTCCTTCNACATTGACCACAACTTTCTGATAGTGTCCATCCAGCCAATTTCTTATCCACTGAACAGTCCACCCATGAGGGACTAAATCAAAGGCCTTACAAAAGTCCAAGCAGACAACATCAGTCAGTCTTCCCTCATCAACTGCTGCAATCACTCCATCAGAGAAGGCCACCAGATTGCCCTTAGTAAATCCATGTTGACTTCTTGGAATCACCTCTTTGTCTTGCATACGCCTTAACATCACTTCCATGAATATGCGCTCCATGATCTTTCCAGGCACAGAGGTGAGGCTCACTGGCCTATAGTTCACTGGGTCATCCTTTCCAACCTTTTTAAAAATAGGGGTGACATTACTCTTCCTCCAGTCACCTGTGACTTCACCTGACCTCCACGACTTGCCAAATATGATGGAGAGAGGTCATGCAACTAAATCGGCGAATTCCCTATTCACCCTAGGATGTATGCTATCA
>VWZO01015311.1:1779-18111 GCA_013396975.1 Bucco capensis
GTGGCCAGCAGATCCAGAGAGGTTATTCTCCCCCTCTACTTTGCCCTGGTGAGGCCCCACCTACAATACTGTGTCCATTTCTGGGCCCTCCCTATCCTTCTTGAGCTGGGGCTGCTGGAGAGAGTCCAGCACAGGGCCACCAAGATCATGAAAGGAGTGGACCATCTGCGTCATGAGGACAGGCTGAGAGAGCTGGGTCTCTTCAGCCTGGAGGAGACTGAGAGGGGACCTCATTAATGCTTAGAAATATGTTAAGGGGAAGTGTCAGGAGGAGTGAGCCAGGCTCTTCTCAATGTCATCCAATGTTAGGACAAGAGGGAATGGGAGCAAGTTGGATCACAAGAGGTTCAGTATGAACACGAGGAGAAACTTCTTTACAGTAACGGTGACAGAGCACTGGAACAGGCTGCCCAGAAGGGCTGTGGAGTCTCCTTCTCTGGAGACATTCAAGAGCCACCTGGTCACATTCCTATGTGACCTCATCTAGGTGATCCTGCTCTGTTAGTGTGGTTGGACTAGATGATCTTTCTAGGTCCCTTCAAACCCCTGACATACTGTGATACTGTATATTCCTTCAGAGCTTCACAAATTCATTTGATTGTTAAAAGCAAGGCTTCTGTTGTTAACTTGCCATTACATCAAGGCACATTAGAGTTATGCTGATACTAATGGCAGCCCCATAAATCAGTCAAGCAATTCCCTAAGCAAGCGAACAGAATTAACACAAATATTGAAGAAAAGCATGTATATAAAGAAGTCGAGGCAATATCAGAGAAAGTTATTGAAGAAAGCCTGAAAGGTATCCTTACTTCTGTTGGATCCAAAATTTTCCTGGCTGACACTGACTATATCACTTTCCAGGAGCAAAAGGGATCTGCTTCAATTCCCCCCCCCCCTTTCATTTGGAATAAAGCATTTCAAAGATTAAAAAAAAAAAATTTAAAAAAATGAAATACTAGATAGAAACTATGGAACAAGTCCAAATTATAACTTCCATATTTGTTTTTCCCCCTTTTTTAACCATTACTCTTTAACAGTAGCTTCAGTACTTCACTTTTTATAGCAAATCTGGTGTGGTATTTTTATGTCAATGTATTTAGGACAACTTCATAACTCACATATGAAATATGATAGTAAACAGTTATCTGATGTAAAAATTCACACCAAATCAGCAGGTTAAGATGTTTGCATCTGCAATGAAAGCAAACTGTCTCATTCTACAGTTTCTCTGATTTTAAGAAAATATCCCTGAAAATAATACAACTAAGTATTTTGCAAAACCTTCTTGATAGTAGGACCTATTCAAAAATATTCCATAAATTTAAGGGGTTTTTAAACAATAGCATTAGACCTAGATATGGTTGCAACTAAGGAAGAACATATGCTTTGTATTTTAAAATAAAGTTTGGAAGCCATCTATATAATTTTGCACCTACTAAAACATCTTTATTTAAATTAGCATTCCCTGGGTGTCTGTGCTTTCAGGAAAAAAAAAATCTGAAACCTACCTCCCAAATTCTAGTATAAAACCTAATTAGGGAAATATTTCTCCTTAACCCTCATGCTACTGTTTAGTGCAGTGAAGAACAGTGAATGAAAAAGACTTGTAACATTTGTATAAAAAGGCAAACCCAGAAGAACAGGCCATGTATGACAATGCTGAACTAGTGCCAGTTTCAGTAAAGCCAAGACCAGTTTCTTTTGCTTTCCACATCCCACTATCAAGACACAAATCCCTACCAACAGAGACTACAAGTTTTGAGCCTGGATGAGAAACCTTTCTCTCCCACAAAAGGTCTAAAAGCCAGATCATTGCAAGTGCTACCGTCTCACTTTGGGACTAACATAGAAGTGGATTCCTCAGTCAAGTCACAGCATTAAATTCATTTATTTGACAACTCTTTCTGCACTGCAGTTTAAACAGGAATTTCTGAAACTAACACATACATTCCTGCAGCGAGTTTTTACTTCAATTTATTACCAGTTTCTTATGAAGATTCTCCAGTAGTTTTGAACACCTTTATGCCATAAACTAAGAAGGGCACTAACTGAATCTGTGCTTTCAAGTGTGTCTTAATCTGGTTGCCAGAGCTTTTCCCATTAATTTTAATTCAGTGATCTAAGGGAATGTTAAACTAATGTTGACTTAAATCTTGTATTTCTTTTCAAAATCATCTTAGAATTTCTTCATGCAACAAATTCTAGTCTGTTAAGATGATGACCTTAAACTTTATTGGCTTTTTGTACTAGACTCATTAGACTAATCCACAATTTTTAGATTGACTTCATTTATTTGCAAGCAAATAACTATCTTAAAATTTACTCAAAGTGGAATTTACATGAAGAGATGATTATTTTTAAGGACATTCACTCTTACTTGGAAAGATCCAATTGTCGAATCTACTTTATAAAGCTTTCTTCAAAAAGTTTCATAGTTGTTTTTATAGAAAGAGCCATAAGCAAAATCTCAATAAGCTGCACGTTGTCCACACTTCCACAACTTAAAGATTTAAAATCAGAATCCATACAAAAGATCAGAAGTGGGTTTATTTTAAAGATAAGAAATACATAACACAAAATAGGACTATGACATGAAGCAGTAATGCCTACTCTAGCAATTAAATAGTCAAAAAATGTGGAAAATAAGAATGTAAGGTTTCACTGAACCAACTGAAGAAAAGGGAGATTACCCTCCTTGCTACAGAGGAAACCATTCACCCCAAAGAAATCAGTAACAATGGAATCTCAAGTAATTCCCTGAGGTGTTACCAAGAAAGCTTCTACTTAGCAGCTGGCTTCAGCAGAGGAAAGGATAAAGCAGGAACAAATTGAAGAGGTGATTGCCAAGCAGTCTGACCAGAGTGGCAGCTGTACTAATTTATAGTCTCATTTGTGACTACCCTGCTGTGTTATGATTCCTCTGAATGGACTTTCAACCTTAGCTGAAAACAACTTGTGCTGACTTGACAAAGTAAGAAATCTGGCCCAGAATTTGTCTGATTCTTACAAATTCATAATCCGTTGTCATTTTCTTTCTTACTTTGAAAGAATGAGAGAAGTGGGGAAAAAATCCACGCCTCTTACAGTTCTGGAAGTTGCTCTAGTTCAATGGCATTGCCATATATTAAAGACTAGAAAAGCAATCATGTCAAATCAAGGCATGATCAGATGTCTCACAAGTTTAACTTACTGTTACTACAAAATAAGGCCAATGAAAAGCATACTATTCTGAAAGACAGGCACAGTCTGAAAATCACTTGGGNTTCTAAAAGACCTTTGCAACACAAATGTCTAAGAAAAGAGGATGTAGAAGACACTTTAACATACATATAACTGCCTTATTAAATTTTAATAAAAAATTCAAAGATTAAGCAAACGTGATCACTGAAGATGTCAGACTCATTTTACTTCTTATCATGAGGACTTGTATCACAGTGGCAGCCTCTCAAAAATGAGACAGTAACTGACAAAGCAGTCCCACTTCTTTAAACAGGTGTGTAAGTGCTTTCCAAGTCAACACAAAACTACACCGTATATACAAGACCAGAAATGAAAACTAGTTTCCAGGAAACACTGGTGGAACTATTATTGGGGCAAGTCTGTATGTGACACAAGCCATGTGCTTGTGTTTTACAGTATCACAGTATTTTAGGGATTGGAAGGGACCTAGAAAGATCATCTAGTCCAACCACCCTAACAGAGCAGGATCACCTAGATGTGGTCACACAGGAATGTGTCCAGGTGGCTCTTGAATGTCTCCAGAGAAGGAGACTCCACAGCCCTTCTGGGCAGCCTGTTCCAGTGCTCTGTCACCGTTACTGTAAAGAAGTTTCTCCTCATGTTCATACTGAACCTCTTGTGATCCAACTTGCTCCCATTCCCTCTTGTCCTAACATTGGNTAGTCCCCAGTCCAGATGAAAAGCAGAGCACCGCATGGTCAAGATGGTGGAGGCCACGTGGCAGTCCTCTCTCCCCTTTTGTGTGCTATCTCAGTGAAGTTGCCAGGGCAGAGAGAGCGAGCGAAAGAGGAAGCGTGTGATGTCTCTGTCTCCTTATATAGCGAGTGGAAGTATCCCAGGGCTCCCTGCTCTTACCAGATGCTTCTATGGCTCTGTAAACACCATGCTTTCATCTGTACAAGAATTACCCAAGAGTACAGGTAACTCCTGTTACTACTCAGATGCTATCTATACCACAAGTAATGGAGGGTGGATATTACTATGGGACCATTCATGGAAAAATTTTCCCCAACAAATTATTCATATACTAGGTACTGGAAGTGACCTGGCTGTGAACTGGAAGTTGAAGAGTGGTGTCACCCACTGAATTAATTGCTACACTAAATTAACAAGCAACTATGACCACGGCGACCAGAGCCAAGTCCATGCAGATGTCAGAAGGAAGACATGGCTTTGATT
The DNA here is from genome assembly GCA_013396975.1 of Bucco capensis. Taxonomy (NCBI): domain Eukaryota; kingdom Metazoa; phylum Chordata; class Aves; order Piciformes; family Bucconidae; genus Bucco; species Bucco capensis. The sequence continues at coordinate 6,199 of VWZO01015311.1, forward strand.
TAGAGTTGGAACAAAGCTGACTTCAGCCTGAACTGCACAGGACTAGTGAAGAACACAGTGTCACATAAACCTGTCTTGAAAAACTAAAAGCGGCTTCAGTCATATTTCAACCAGCAAATACCAGGTGAACATTTAGTTACAGGACTATCTCTTTGAACATTGCAGACAGGGGAGGTCAACAGCCTTCCCATTTCCTTGCTTAAAATGTCTGGGTTGTGCATTAGCCAGCCAACCATGTATCTACACCAAGTTATAAGTAAGTTGATGTACGAATATAGAATAGCTCTATTCTCAAATCTTATACCCTGACTCCCCATTCACAGTTTCTGAGGTAAACATTTTAAATCCTGTAATTATAGATTATTCTTAGTGACTGCAAATAAGTAAACAGTAACTCAACAAATCCTTATCAAAAGTCACCATGGTAAGAACCAGCTACACTAACCACTTCCCTTGTGAAAGCCAGCTTCATCCCCTCCCAGTTATAAAAACATGCCATTTATTTGAACATGGAAAGGGAGTAACAGTACTAGACCTGTATTGTCTCATTTCCCATTTCCTTTTAGGTATCAAAATCAAGACCTTGTCAGATATGCAATTAAGCAGACATTAGGTCTTCAGGAGAGAACGCAAGATGTTGCTTCTCTGAAGTGAACTTAGTAGGGGAAAAAGAGCAAGTTCCACGTGGTATTTTTTGTTTTCCAAAAGTAATTGTAAAGAAACCTGAGGAAAGATTGCAGACACTGTCTGTAACTGACAAATGGCAAAACCTTGCCCAGTTATAACTACAATGAAAACTTAAGACTGCATTTAGGCATGCATGCTAATAATTTGTAATTTCAAGAAAAAAGTTTTTAAAATGTCTTTAGGGTAAAATCCATAGGTCTGTTTTGTGCTTCCATCAGATCCTAAATATGTCATCATGTTTGCGGCATAAGAAAATGTTTTCAAATCCAGAGGTAATGGTGTCTTCGCCCCCAGAGATTAACTGAAAACACTTGATGGAAAACAAGAGCCTTCAAAGGTACCAGCACCCATAACACAAGCTATGATCTCCCCACAGAGGGGAGACAGAGCACAGCTGGTCCCAACCAGTATAAGCAGTAGAGCTCTTTTGCACAGATGTCAGTGTTTCACAAATCTGAAAATGCATCAACTGCATAAATCAGTCCTCCATTTGTTTTGGGTTTTGTTCCAATCCAGTCTACATACTTACTAGTTGAGAAAAATCAGAGGGATATGTAGCTCTTTTGGCTTTATGATTGCAGAATCTTAGTGTACCTTTTGTAGCAACAGTAACTGGAGAAAGTAAATTTGTTCAGTAGTCTTTCCCTTGTAAAATTACTTGGAACAGAACTTAATTATTTCCCAATAAGCTGAAAAAAAGCAAACTGAGTATTTTTTCAAAATCTTATGGCTCCTTAAGTAGAGCTGTATGTAGTTTAAAAAAGTTCTAGGCATATAAATTTAAAAAAGGAATAACAATAATATTCCTACTTTTGACATCTTTCACTGCTATATCCTTTGAATTGGGGTTTTAAACATGACAGAAACTCAGCATTTTTAGCTATTTCACAAATAAGCATGGTTCACCTTGCTGACTTTATGAGCCCCATAACCAAGATTTATATAGCTGAGAGTCACAAGACACACAGCACTTACCTAGTCATTGCAAGTATAACAGGCTATATGCTAGCATCACCCTGCTTCCCATAGCTTGACAGAGTTGACAAGCAGTGAAGCTTCACTTCAGAAGTCTGCAAGAGTTATATATAACTCCAAGATGGGCATAGTGGTAATCTGGGTCTCCATTTCCCTCTGAATTGAGATTCACGGTTTGAATAAAATCCAGAGCAGAGGCATTTTACCTACTCAGTCTTAACCTTGCTTTATTTCAGCCTAAGACACCAATATCACAAAAGGAATAGATACACAATTGCTCACAAAGTATACCAATAAAGACCTATAAGGCTCCACCATTTCATAAGGGTTTTACTAGAGGCTCACAAGATTAAAACCTGTCTTTTTGTTTAAGGCCCAGCTATTCATGGTTATGCTGCATGGAAAGACATCATTGTTTTAAAAAAATTTATCAATTCAGGAAAAGCCACAGACTCATTTTGATTAAGTTCCTAAGGAATTTTGTTTATGTGGTAGAAGCTGGCAGATTTCCTACTAGTTCCCCTTGCTAGCTCATCAGCAGTCCACTCTGTGGGCTGAAAGAAAGCCAAAAGGCTAAAAGTTCTGGCTGTGCTCTCCCCTGCAGTCTTGATTCCCAGGGTCTACAAGTGGCCTGCCCTGGCACTGAAGCTATATTCCAATTTGCAGTAAATTTTAAAATACAGAAATGTAACTCATAGCTGATTTCAAAATGCAGAAACAATTTTCCTTCCCCGCCTCTGCTGGGCATCCTCACTAGTGGCAGAATTCTAAAATACTTCCATAAACATGCAACTCAGAGCAGGTTAGAACAAGAAAACAGTAGAGCATATTAATTTTCTGTTGAAGTACTAAGGGGATTTATATACTTCAGCATATTTACCAGGACAAGATGGTCTACCGTTGTACCTGAACATGCTGGAACTTAACAACATGTTTAAAAGACAAAACTGAAGATACAGTAGCACTGCTTCTCTTACCATACAAATATGTAACTTTCTAAAGAGCTAATTTTTACTTCAAAATTTTTAATGTAAATAATGTAATTTCAAGACCAAGTATAATTATATGCCAAATGAGTTCAGAAAGATGAACAATAAACCATTTCATTAGTTTAATATCATTAATTAGGGAAAATAAGGGAAAGACTTGGTTAATGACAGTACCTTTCTGAGAAATGCCAGAGTTTTCACAGAGGTTTGTGATGTTATTAGTAAACACATTACATAGAGTATCTCAAAAGCAACAGCCAAGGAAAGTTAGTAACGATGTATTAGGTACAGACAGTAAACATTTGAATGACATGTCATCAAGACCTTTCTCATGGACATCTCATACGGCAACTTTCCAAGCCTTCCAACATTTTTTTTTCTTCAGCAAACAGAAGTCCAGCTTCCGCTGTAGAAAAGAAATAGAATTTGTAGGAGAGTTCAGGAGTGTGGTCTACAAACCTTAACTTCTTTTGTTGACAGAAAAAAGCTCAGCCTAAGAAATTTTTGGGGCTGAAATGATGAGCACCCCCAGGTACAAGGAAACACCTCACATATTTGTTTTACTGACATGCTGCTTTCTAACCTTCTCCCTCATTTTTTGCATTCCTAAGACAGTCACTTGGACTTATCTGACTTTGAAGTGTCTAGACAAGGAAAAAGTTTTCTTTTAAAGAACTGAATTTTCACTACCAGCAATATAGCTGAAATGAATGACAACAGTAACCATTTTTAACGGAGACATGCTGACCTGCAATAGAAGCCAAAAGCAATGGTCAGGCATTATACCACTGCAACCCACTGCATATTTCTCCTAACTCAGCTTGCTGAGGATAGCATTGTAGGTTGGTTTACAGTATTGAACACATCCTTACATGAAAGCACCTTACGACTTTGCACAGATGCAAAGTTACTTAGTTCCCAGACAGAGATTACCTCCCTTCTTCCCACAAAATAGACAGTCTAAGTCAGTTTGCATGTCAGTTTTCACAATGAGAGAGATCAAACAGATTAATCATCAAATTTTCTGTATCGGTTTGGCACAGTGCATTTCCAAAATGACAACCCTGAAGACTATCATCACTGCTTTCTGCCAGACATCTGCATGGCTTAAGGAGTTTCATTTCATGCCTCCTTTTACACAAGACTGGCATGGCAGGGCAGCTCCTTCTCCTCCCTCTTTTAATACTGGCTTAAAACAAATATAGAGAACAATTGGCATGTCTTCAAGACCTCTTCCTCACACACCCCTGCACTTCCTCCCAAGAGCCTCTGGGAGGGATAAGAAACATGCAGTTGCAACTCAGAGTAAATTCTTTTTTGGAGAAAAAAATTGGAATTCTCACTTGATTTTAGGAAGATATTTGAAGAGGGTGTGAACAAGGCTGTGTGGAGTATAATGTACCAGTGCAGGAGATCGTGGCCCTAGCCTTGGACATTTAAAGAGAAAGCTAGTTCTGCTGGTCACAGTGACCTTGCCAAACGCCATCAGCCACCACTTCAGTGCAGTGAAAAGAGCCTGGCTGAGTTTGGGCAGTATAGAAGAACTAGTTTCCACAGTTCCCACGGAAAACCTGATAGAAACACCTGTGCCCAGGCACTGCATGCAGGCTGGGGCTTAAAAAGTGCCTGCAGAGATCAGGAAACCTACTGTACTCTTTATTAGAAATAAACACAGAACTTAGTTAAAAAAACCCAACAAATTAATGTCTGTTCTATATTTACAGAAGAGTTCATTTTCTGGAACTATATGCAGGTATTTCAATGTTTTTAAAAACAAGCTTACGCATATTAATGTAGTTTTAAGAGAAATTCCATCCAGCTCTACTCCACTGAAAAATCGGCCATTCTCATTTTCATTTCAAGTCTGAACAACCTAAGAACTTTACATAACTATAGGAGATATCATCTGGTTTTTATTTATATGAATAATCCAACAGAATTAATAAACAATACAGATTCATGATGTGGAAGACCCTTCCCAAATTTTTAAGAACGTATTAGCACTGTTTCACAGAATCACAGAGTGTTAGGAGTTGGAAGGGACCTCTGGAGATCATCTAGTCCAAATCATCTGCAAGAGCAAGATAACCTAGAGCAGGTTGCACAGGACGGTGTCTAGTCGGTTTTGAATATCTCCAAAGATAGAGAATCAACCACCTCCCCAGGCAGCCTGTTCCAGTGCTCCACCACCCTCAAAGTAAAAAAGCTCCTTCTCATGTTAAGATGGAACTTCCTGTGTGCTAGTTTTCTCCCACTGCCTCTAGTCTTGTCACCAGGTACCACAGGAAAAAAGACTGGTCCCACCCTCCTGATACCCATCCTTTAAGTATTTAAAAGCATTGATAAGATTCCCCCCCTCAATCTTCTCTTCTCCAGGCTAAACAGGCCCAGCTCTCAGCCTCTCCATGTAAGAGATGTGCTCAAGTCCCCTAATCATTTTAGTGGCCCTTCTCTGCACCCTCTCCAGAAGTTCCCTATCTTTCTTAAACAGGGAAGACGAGAACTGAACACAATACTCCACATGTGGCCTCACCAGGGCTGAGAAGAGAGGAAGGATAACCTCCCTCGACCTGCTGACCACACTCTACTTGATGCACCCTAGGATGCCATTAACCTTCTTGGCCACAAGGGCACGTTGCCGGCTCATGGTCATCATGCTGTCCACCCAGACGGACACTCAGGTCTTTTTCCACTGAACTGCTTTCCAGCATGTCAGTCCCTAACCGTACTGGTACATGGGGTTATTCCTCCCCAGATGCATTACCCTACACTTGCCCTTGCTAAACTTCATAAGGTTTTTCTTTGTTTCAGTGAGCTTCTGTGCTAGCCACAACTGCAATACTACATTAAGAAAACAAGTCTTTAGTCATAGTCTAGACATCTGTAGAGCAATTTACTTTAGTGAAATAACAAATATTTCAGGTGTACCTGATGGGAATATTTAAGGTACTCATTATATATCTGGTGGTAAAATTAAAACTTGCCACGAGGAAAAAAAGGGAAAGTAATAGTATCACACCTCGCAACTCTACACTCTAAAAACTTGGAAGAAGTTTAAAAAGTGTAAAGTACCGATAAACTGAGAAAACTGTCACTGACTACACATGACTTCTCAAAGTACATATCCAAAAATCTGAAAATAAAGTACTGCCATAAATCAAACCAATTAGAATATTGCTTTAACCATGACAAAAACCCAAACATTTGTCTGCTAGAGCGCATTTATCTAATAAGTTCAATAAACTTTATGAATAAACTGGAGGTCACATAAGTTTTACTACACATTTCAGATATTTGCTTTGTGTATGCCTCTCCAGAGGCAGAACAGTTAAGTATTACCTGAAGGTAATGGGGAGACCCCATTTTCCACCAAGCTTTGCAACTTTTTTTTTTTTTTAAGAACACAAAGGATTACTAAAATAAAATTATGCAGGCATTTGTTGCCAGTAGAATGGAAGGTAACATTGAGAATTTTTTTTTTTTAAACAAACAACAGAACTGTTTCTCACTTTGGTATCACAATTTTTTTTCCCTTTAACACATAAAATATTTACATTAAGCTTTTTCAGTATCTCAAAGGAACAATCCTCAAGACACATGCTTGATGTTCATACAGGACAAAAAAATATCCTCAATGTGTAAGAGGATAATTCAAGAGAAGTAACTAGCAAGACAAAAATGTATAAACCAACGGGTTGACACAAGCAGTATTGGTAGCATACCTTTGACAGTTGACTACTAGCTCAAAAAAGGACATGGTCATCATTGCTGACAGCTGAGCAAAGACTTATTTCAATTTGATCAAAAGCAAGACTGGATGCTTAAGAAATGGATGGAAAAGAGCTCAGAAAAGGTGTCAGATGCGGTCAGATGTCCGTGTGGTCTAGCAGATGCAACTCATTTTTCCAGTACTCTACTTTCACCTTCCCCAGTGACCCTGGGTAAGTTACAAGGTGTGCAGTATCAACAGCAGTGTGAAATTTATTAATGAGAAATACTAGGGAAGAATTGAAGTCTCCCAGCAGCCATTCCACTACAAATTAGAGCAGTAGGACAAGAATCCAACCTTGTATTTCCATGAATGATGTGAATAGTTCACACATCAGGGACACAAAAGAAATATATGGAGAGAATGTTAAACAAGGTAGACTGCCTGCATTCCAGTTTAATCTCACAGTAGAGAAACAGGAATACTCAATGACATAAAGGAAAAAAAAAAACCCACCACTTTTTGTAAACCATCTTCAAATTTGTAGCTATCAGATGCTAAGCACTAGTAAAAAAAAAAAAAGCTGCATCAGACTTTTCTGAGCAAAACTAAGAGGAAGTGATTACCCCTACCAGCTTTAAGACAATTTGAAACATGTTTTATCACTTTCCAGACAGAAGGTAAACTATTCCCAATTTCAAATTACTCTTGAGTAAATAGAGCTGCTCTTTCTTCAGCACATTTTTCAGGCAAGATCCAAGAAAAAGTGATCATCAAATAAAAAAAAACTAAACAAATACACAGAAGGAACAACACAATAAAAACCTAAAGCCACAAACCAAGAAACAAACAAAAAACCCCAAAACACACAAAAAGCAACCCAAACATATCTTATTAAATAATCAAGACTACTCATCACAGATCAGGATTCTCCAGTTCTGCAGCATGGTGAGACAGGAAATCGGAAGCGTCCTGTAGGCAACACACTCAGCTTCCGGGTAAAGATTAAAAGGGAAGGAAGCAACAGAAAGCGGCTTTCCACTTGATCACATTCTCCTAGTCACCTAAATGAAGCCCTCTTAAAGGTCTTCTGTTCACTTTGCCTCAAGCAAAAGAATGAGCTACAATTCTAGAGTTTAAGTGACAGAAGAGCAGATAAAAAGTAAAATAAGATGACCCCTGTACTTTGAAGGGGATCCTCTGAGAACACCAAAATTACCATGGGAAACTCAGAACTCAAACTAGATTTTTTCTTTTATCACCACTGCTGCAAACTAGTTTTACAAGTTTACTCAAAGAGGAGCTAGATGGCAACATATAATTTCTATTTGAAACAAGCTTAAACCAAGTTTCACCAATATTGGAAACAGTGAAAGCCAAGAGAAGCATTTCCACAGTCACCCCACCTCAAAACTCCTGGTTTCCACTCCATCCTCATCCTCTCCTGCACCAGGATAAACTTTTCCACAACTGCACCATTACCTTTACTCCAACTTAAAATGATAGCAAATGCATTAGCACACTAAAAGATCTTGTGAAGTTACAATCAATCACACAGAAGGAAAAACTGACCTTTAAGCCTAGTACTCCACATGTTTGACCTTTGAGTAAGGTACAATTGCATATGTCTTCACACAGGTATCCCACTCAGTAGTACTCAGCCTCCACCGAATGACAGTGTATACTGAACCTTTGGTGTTACTTACTTAATCCAATGACACAGAAAGCACCAGATTAGTTAGTTACAATCTATTTACTTTGCATAGGAATAAAGAAACTGCCATACCAGATCAGACCATTTAAGCAGAACCCTACTACTTGCAATAACTAAGAGTGATAAAAATCAGACACAGTAGAGGGTGACCCTCTTGTAAAAAGTACTCTCAAGCCACAGAGCACAAAAGAGGTAGGAAGTGAGTTTTCTCTCGCAGTAGCATCCAGCTCGAAAACCAGAAACAGAAAAAGTTTAATGGCTCATTTAAACAGCCAGTTTAAAATACCCAGCATCATGGTCTTGGTTAAAATACATAAAACTATATTTTACCTCAGCTAAGAATAACTAAGGTCAATAATAAGCAGTATTTTTTACCTTAGCTACATTTTGACAACACAAACAGAGGACGTTGTCATCATTTTGGTTAAAAAAAGAACAAGTTAAACCTTGGCCACACTGTGCATGTTCCCTCTCTGTTCCTACCCCACTGCCCAGTTCAGTGCTCTGCTAAAGCATTAATGCCCTCCTCTGAAAGTCAAAGGCACTCCAAATTGATAAACAGAACTAAAACTTAGGAGCTTTTACTAGTATTCTTGTACATATAGTCAAAACTTCCGTTTCACAGTGTGTCTTTGGTGTCTTAGCAGGGATCTAACAACAGCTGCAGAAAATACAGTGTATCTATCTACAAAGGTTGTCTTGCAGCTGAACTATTTAACAAGCCTGTCATATCTAGCATATATATTTTCAGATTCAAATAATTTTCACCTAAGTCATATGCTACATGGTTACTGAATGCAGAGGAGATGAATTGCAGCATTTCACGCTTTTCATTTTTATAAAAACATGTTTTTGGCAATATAACTAATCCTTTACTTAGATATAATAAGTCACCTTCACCAATTTTAGACACAAATAAACATCACTTAAAGGGTCAAAATATTTTAAAAGAACATTGTTATGGTCACAGAGAAGGAGGTACATCTTGCCTTCATGTATTTCCCTCAAGTTACAAGAAATCATACTACAGTTATCACCAAACTCACTGTTTGGATCTTCTTATATAAACCAAATCAACACAATGTCAGTATAGATATGGGAGAAGAGGTCTGAAGCGCTTTATGTTGAAGATGCATTTCCTCCTCTAACAGTGAAACAAAAAAAAGATTGCTTAAAACATTCACAGCTTCACAGAATCACAAAATGTTAGGGGTTGGAAGGGACCTAGAAAGATCATCTAGTCCAACCCCCCTGCCAGAGCAGGATCACCTAGACAAGATCACACAGGAATGCATCCAGGCGGCTCTTGAATATCTCCAGAGAAGGAGACTCCACAGCCCTCCTGGGCAGCCTGTTCCAGTGCTCTATCACCCTTACAGTAAAGAAGTTTCTTCTCATGTTAATACTAAACCTCCTGTGGTCCAACTTGCTCCCATTCCCTCTTGTTCTAACATTTCAGTGAAACATTTCTTGTTCTAGCTTTCAGTGAAAGTATTTGCTCTACAGTTGTGACAAGCCGAATGCTTGAGAGATAAAAAGAAAAATGTAATATTTACATTTAGGACTTAACAGCAGAGCCAATCTCCTTTCTCAGCTTGTGATGCTTATGCAGGTCTTCCAGCAGAAACAGAAAATTATTTTTAAAATAAAGTGTAATACCAAAAAGACTGCTAGGGGGACTTTGGAGCAAGCACAGTATCTTTTATCTAACAGTAGATCCTCAGAGAAGAGTACAACTACCATATTTAAAAACGGAATAGAAAACTGCTACATATATTATTTTATGTCCCTCAGTTTGTCTCTTGATGTCTGGAAAACAGCTGCATGCACAAAGTTAATGTGTAGTATGCCAACTGCTACTCACATACAAATTAACCTCCCTCCTTCAGCAAGAACAAGAACAAATAAGTGAAAAGATATTTAACATTCTTGATACAGTCTGACAATGTAGTACTTCAACACCTGCTTACTGGTAACATGACAAACAGAATTGCTGAGATACTCTACATGATCATTTATAGAATATTTTGTAGAACAACCATTATTAATACAAACACGTATTTTCATCTGTACTTACAATAAACTCAATCTCACTAAAGTACCAACAAGAAAAAGCACTTGGCACTTAGTATTTTTCATGATTTGTCAAAATTCCTAGTCAAATGCTTAAGAGCATGTAGGAGAATGGTTCTAAGCAGTACACACACTTAAAACACTGACTTCCAAATGCAGGTACTTATAAGTAAGCAAAACTGTTCATATGACAGGAAAGAACTCCACAGCTGCCCTGTCATTGCTGCTGTGGGACTGACTAGCAAGGACAGATCCAGTGTTTTTCAGTATCAATGCTAAATATATTGATCTTCATGAACCTCCAATATCAAATCTAACTCCCACATGCTACCACCATGATACTGATTTGTCTTAAATGTGTTCCATCACAGATTCTTTGTTTTCCTTGAAATCCATTAAATTGGTTCTAATGATATTACAAGATACAGTGCATTATAATTTCATTACTCGATGGAGACAAAGAGTCATAAAGGCAAGTTACTCATTGAAATTCATACATTATTTTCCCCCAACTACTTCAGATTTCCCACTAGTCCTTCTGTAAGAACAGAGGCATTTCTTATCTCTTATGACCACACAGTACCAAGTATTTTTATACCGCCCTAGAAACAGACTAATATCCATCTGTATTGCTGAGAATTCACATGAAGAGTACATTGGTCTAGAAATCTGTTCTTATTACATCAGTGCTAAGATAAATAAGCCTTGAAAAAAATATCCTTGAGGTTTAACTGACATAGATACAACTGAAGAGAATGTCATGTGTTCAAACTGGAACTAGATTTCTTATGAGGTTTAAAATAATTACCCAGTCTGACAGGCAGCATGAAAACAGGCCCTTGGATGTTAGTATTAAGTCCTTAAACCACATAATCCACATCATACAAAACCCACAAGAAATCCACATGAAATTGTGGACTTCACATCAAAATTACACCATCACTACTGCAGTGCCTTCCCACACATACATCATTTAGACTTTGCAAAAGTAAGTTAAAGCCGAAATGTGCTCTGAAGTACTTAAACTGCTTCATCATGGGCATGAGTTCACCTTCAAGGTCAATACTTGTGCATATGTCAAATAGGCAGAATATGTGCACTTCTATAAAGCCTCAAGAAAACAGACATACCAAATAATACATATGGAAGGCAAATACGGGCTATAAACACCAAGTCACTAAATGAAACCACTGAAGTGTGTCACCTAGACTAAACCACCACAAAATTACTTTCTCTTGGAAAAAGTATATTAATATTTGAAAGAACCCCTCCCTACCTTACTAAGAATTGAAGAAATCAGTTCTGCAGTATCACGATGCTGCGAAAGTGGAACTAGACTTTGAAGAAGTCCTTTTAAAGAAAACAAACAAGCAAAAGCCCCCTCAATTTTCTGCAGCAAGCTGCTGGGACTATTAGGGGAGCGGTCAGGTGCTCGGTGAGCACCGAAGGCAGGAGCACAGCCGCCGCCCGAACCACTGCGCAGCGCAGCCTGTGCCCAGTACCGCAAAGCTGCGGGCAGAACCCGCGGGCTCCGCTCCCCCCGAGAACTGACACAACCGGCCCCGGTCCCACCACCAGCCCTAACTCGCACTTCAAAGCTTTCCGGGACTCCGGCACAAAAGCACTCCCCGGAAATGCACACGCCACCTCTCGCTGCTCGGCTCCTCCGGCGCTCGCTACTGGGCCCCCTGAAACCCAGTGGCGCTGTCAGCAGCGGGTGGCCGGCAGGGCAGCCCGACCCGGCGGCCACCCTTCTCTCACCCACG
>VWZO01015311.1:18761-38918 GCA_013396975.1 Bucco capensis
CGCCCCCAGCGGGCCCCCCCCACGTGTGGGGGAGCGGCGGGGGCTCCGGCAGCCCCGGGGCGGGGGACTGCAGCGGGGGCGAGCCCTGTGAGGATCTGAGGCGCAGGGAAAGCCCGTACCTAAACTCGAACCTGCTCCAGGCCTCAGCTCAAAGCACCTCGTCTGTGCGTCCCCTCCCCTCAGCACCCCTAAAACCTCCCCAGGGGCCGGCCGTGGAGCCGCAGTGAGCCACGGGGAACTCGCTGCTGTGCCCGAGTTTACCTGCTCACTCCTCTCGGGGATTAGTACGAAATTCAACGCGCATCCTTTCTTGCAGCCTTCGCGCGTCCTTTTTGGGGCTGCCCTCACTTGGCAAGTGCCTCTTCACTCGTCGTCGGATACTTTTCCATATCTGTAGTTACTTAGAAACGTTAATGTCTCGTCGGAGCACACCCGTTTCCCTATGTGCGTATGTACGCACACGGAATTCAGATTATAGCCTGCCACACATACCTGCCTCTGCGGCTGTTTCCCAAGAGACTAGGAGAGAGAAGAAAAGCAGGAGACATCACATGACCAGAACCTTGGGGAGGTCCAACCAAAATTTACTTCTGGTCTAGATTTCCACTCGATCGCAATTGGATGGTTTCACTTTCATCCTCCGAACTGCGGAGAAGGGATTTAAGATTTTGCAAGAAGAGCAGGGCGTACATTCCTGTCAGAAAAGTGCTGTTTTGCTGCCTTTAACAAGCCTATCTGTCTGAATGCTAGTTCAATCTACGATGAAGCAAGGAAAACTAAATGTTGCTGTATCAGGTTACTTTCAGGATTGTGTGATTTTGGATACAGTAGAAGTCATAATTCAAAGCACTTTTCTTAGCTGAGTATTTTTAGGCTTATTTCTCAGAATTTGCTATGTATCTTCCAAATGTAACATAAACTAAGCATCTCAAAAATGATTATTAGTGTGATCACTTTGCTGGGATCACTGCTTTGATCTGAAGCATTAGCTGAGTGAGAAGTACCTCCTAATACAAGCAGATTCTTTCTTGCTTTACATATGTGATCAGAGGCTGACCTAAACATAGAGTCTTCACTGAAGGATGTGAGGAGCAGATTGGAAGAGGTCTTTCCCTATAGACTTGGAAGAGCAAAAGCCCAAGGACACTGTGTTTACTCCATATAATTGCAGAACAGTATCAGTATGCACATGACCTCAAGGTCACACTATGTGAATCGCTTACATGGTCTGTCAAGATGCCATGCTGTAACTACCCTTACAAAATTTTTTTCAGTGAAGGATGCTTTGAGCTAGTCAGTCGTGTTGTCACCCTAAGTAGGGTACCTTTGGGGTAAGCAGGTCATCTCTTGTACAACTTAGGGATAAATTAATTCTAAATTTCATAATGATAATATTTGACACTTAAAGTCTCTATTATAAACTAGGGACAGTTTTCTGAAGATTCCTAAACCAAAGCTCACTGTAAACATCAGGATGTTAGTAAATGCAGGGGAGTACAGAACAAAGTGTGTACTTTGTAGAAGCAGCATGAGATTGCTTGCATGCAAATTCTGAAGCAGATGGTCGAAATGAACTCAAGGTACTGCCAGTTATTTTCAGTGTAACCTTCATATACACTGGGTGCCCTAGTCTTCAATGGGAAAGAAACCCCAACTAATAGTGCACTAGTACATCTTCTCAAATATTCTTCTCTGCCATAAAATCACATTCACAGAAAAAAATATATCCCTATGCTTTTAAAACAGTCTAAACAGGAAAACAGCTTTAGGAATTTACTAAGCATTTGTCACATGGAGGAAGAATACAGTTTTGAATAACAATTGGTTAGAAAAGGATATAGAGATGAAAATGCAAATCTCTAATAAAAATAAATCTTGGAGATAAGAGAGCGTACACATCCTTTTGGTTTGACAGAGTCCTAGGGAACACCTCTCACATGGTGCCGAGGCTCCAACAAGGCTTAGTGGAGAAGGAAACAGGAAATTCAGGGCAAGATGTCAGAGTGGCAATGAGCTACAGAGGAACGTGTATCAGCACTGAGCTGAAATGCTTTCTGAAAAGCCACTAAGAACAGGGCAAAATATGAAATCCAGGGACAGTGGGAGGCACCAGTGTAAGGAGTAATTAAGCATGGACAAGTGCTGTCACCATCCCTGTTAAGGCATGGCTTTGCCTTTTGAGTAAGACCAGCACTATCAAGGTTTTGCATTTCTTTTGGATGAGATGGAAAGTTGAAAAACCTCACCACCCAGTCATTAAATAATACATGGCACATGTTATAAGGACTGCTTATCTCCTGATTATTGGCTGAAATCCAACACTAAAAAAATTACATTTTGCCTATGATCCTTATATTCACCTTATTGTTTCAGTTGATGTCCTTGACCAGGGCAGCACAGCAGCAAACAAGAGAACACCTACCACATCACACTCCAGAATGCTAGGTAATGCAATGCCTGTATGCAGCATACATTTATGCACAATATAGAGGCTCTACGGGAGGTACTAAATTCTGCAGTCAGTAATCGACTGTGCTGACTGATGTCTGTGTTTTCTTGTCATCTGCTCTTAAAATCCTTTTGCATTTAAACAGTGTGAGTTGACCTGATGGTAAAAAGCTTAGAACTTACTGAAGAGCTCTGAAATATATTCAGCTGCCTCTTGCACAGATTATTTCTCAGTCTATCTAAAATACAGTTCTCTATACCAACATCAGACTTTTAGCAGTTTTCAGTGGGCCTGTTTCCCATAAGTCGTGACTAGCGGCACCCAGGGTTTGTTATGAAACAGAAGCCTTTGGCCTCAAATTAGCATCATGCAACATTTGGACCATCAACTGTTGCACACAAAGAAACTTCTGTTTGGGAACACACTAAGTTTTTGCAAGCCAAGGAGTTTCCTTGTTGCACAAAACTTGTAACAGTGTCATGAATAAGCAACAGTTTTCAACATGCTAGAGATAGGAATCTGCCATGCCCCCGAATACGTAACCTAGGCATCATCATCCACAAACAGAATAAATATGAGAGATAACACAGACCATAGCTTCTAGTCTTGACTAAACATGCAAAAAGTGCAATAATACTGTATACAAACTAGATTCTCACTGTCTTGTTCTTCTGTGTAAAAAATCTTATCCCCACCTTCATCTTCCATTCATTCTTTCCATTGTGACAAAAGGAAAACAAACCTGCTTCTAAGCCATATCCTTTCTTGTTTACTTCTCTGTGCAATGGAAAAGTCGAGCAACTAAATGAGGATGTAGAATATGAGGTCCTTTTGATTCTTGCTTCTCAGGACCTGCTGCAAATCTGCTGGTGTCTCTGTTGCCTGGAGAAAAGCTTTGCCATCTTGTTGATGCTCAGTTCTTCACAGTGTACCAGGTGTGCCTTTTAGAAGAAATTCCACCTTAGAAAATCAGGATGTCATGTCACTTTTTAGGAGAGATAAAGCTAGGTAAAACCAGAATCTGTTACAGGGAATTCTGTGGAATTAGTTCAGATACTGGGAATGTCTAGTCTCTCTGTGCAACTATTTTTCTTACTGATTTACCTCCTAAATTCATCATGGATTTCCATAGAAAATGTGTTTAAATATTTCTTCCCTTACATTTCAGTTCACAAAGAACAGAGCTTCTGTTAAAACTGTATTTTGGATCCACCAAACTTAAGATTACACATTGTCCAAGGTGTTAGACACACTATACAAGAAAAGAGCTGTACTTAAAACTACTTTTTTTGACAAAGCAAGTAAGAAAAGCTCTCTGTTTCTTTTTAAGAAATAGCAGTACTGATGTTTCTTGTAACAGTCCTGCACTGTTTAGTTGTAGTCATCACAGTTACCAGTTTTCTTCCTGTAGCTTTTGCTCATGAACTGGGGAAGCTTTTGGTCTATCTACCATGTAATCTAAAGCAAAAAGATGATCACTTTCCAAAGTGTAACTTGTCTTGTAATCTTGCATTAACTATTAAAATCAGTTCTATTTGTGACCTCAGGTAGTTTTTAAAATAATACTTTGATGTTTAACTTGGGTATTCTTTGTGTCTGTGCTATAGAGGATTTTTTCTGACCTTGAGTAAGTCACCATCCTTTTATGGCTCAATTTTTCCTAACTGTAGCTGGGTAACAAATACATTTACCTATCTCAGGGCTGACACAAGGCTCAAAGGAAGTATAGTAATGAAGCGAGCAAGACCTGTATAACCTTTCCTTGGATATTACTTATGAAGAGCTCCAAAAATTATGGCAGCTGTTAGCTTTTTTTCTTATATTCTTTCTGACTATGATTTTAAAAACATAGCTCTCACATCTTACATCTATTTGTAAATACCAGTAGATAGTTGCTTTCCAGGGAGAAAACAACTGTATCATTTCAGACTCAGAAGACCAGCAATATCTTGGTTTTCCTTTAACCTACTGCTACTGCTGGCTGTTACATCTCTTTCAGACTTGGCACTTACAATCCTTCTATTTTATGAGACAAAGGCATATGTCATAAGTACAGCTGTTAGTAAACTGTGGAAGCTTTTCTCCACTGAAAGCTATGGCTTTCCAAATCACAAGGGAACTGATGCAAGAGTTTAGCTTATTTTTGTCCCTAAGGACAATACAGCAACTTACTGAAAGTCAGTATGAAGGGTCAGGCTGGAAGAAAAACTACTTCCTCACTCCCACCAGAGAGGACCTAGGAGTAATTCTTTTCCTCTGCCTGCTGCTCTGTCAACCTTCTTCAACCAGCAGCAGAATCATACAGTACCAATAACAAACTGCATTCACTAGAGCACAGTAACATGACAACAGCATAAACATCCAACCATCAGCAAATATAAAAACAAGGCTTAGTGGTTTTGGAGTGTTTCATCATGGCTGTGGACTGTGAACCAACAGTCTCATGTGATCAGTATATCCAGCACATGCTACACAATCCTTATGAGGATCCTGTAGAAGAGGAGCAGACATGAGCAACACGATTTGACAGCTACCTCTGGATAACTACCCCCACTAAATAATCACCAGATGGGCAAGGAACTGGCAAGGACACTGTCTACAGAATACTCTACTTACTTTCTCCAGAATCAGTGCATATCTGAATAATCATTTCTGGGTACAAGCACCCTGACACATTCTCCCTAGTAATACTATCTATATACTTTCATTCCTGATGGCTAGCTGTGGTGGCAGTCCTATTCCTCTTCGTTCTCTTCAGAGGGAAAAAGAAATGCCAGCAGTGACATTAGTGCCCATTTCAGCATATTGTCTCTTTATACCAAGTCTGTCAATTTTTTGACACAATGGAGGAAGTGAAACAAATAGCTTTTTGCTGTAATGATGACAGGGAATCCACAGATCTTAAAAATAGTTATGAGATCTTTTACATCTAGTCAGATCTTTATCATATCCACCTTTTTAGAAAAGGCTACATCTTTTTTTCCTAAGTGCTTAAATTTAAGTTATTCCCTAAAGCAATTGTAGTAGGTGCAACACAATTTACTGCTTCTATGCCAGTCCCTAAGGATGGTGTTTCCAGAGCTACTTAACCACAGTGTCCCAGGCTATCATCTAAACTAAACATCCTCCAAAACCAGATGATGTGAACATGAGTAGTAGACATTTGCCTATCCTGAGGCAAAATATTTTCAACATTGTGCTGCTTCCACAGCTTTCTCTTCTCTGCATACGTAAGTAAATAAGAGCCCAGGAGTCATGAAAATATTTCCCAGGCAGTTTCTGGAAAAAGAAAGAAAGCACTGGAGAATTATGAGGAAAGTGTTCTTTCACTTTTAGTGTTTGGTTAGCGTTAAAACCAAATATCATATTACAGATTTTATGAGCAGCTGTCTCCAAAAGAAACACAATGAAACAAAATATACCTTTGCAAGATACATTTCTTACCTTCCACGTTATCTCTATGTCACATGGTACAAACTACTTGAATTTGGTTGCCGTTCCTGGGGTTTATCATTCACAGGGATTTTGCTGTTCTATATAATAACTTCCTTTGCTACACTTGGTTCATTTACATTTTTTATGGTGTTTGTGGAGCCTAATGAATCTCACCTATCAATAAATTATCAGCAGATAAATCCTCTGCTGTCTACATACTTACCTTCTTAGATACTGATATCACAGAAAAGAGATGTTCTATTAGTTGATAATTTTTGACATTTGCAAAGTTAATTTGCATGTTATACAAATACATGTATATACTATAAATCTATCTATAACATATATATACTTCTTTAATAGATTTGGTTGTATTTTGCAATTTTAATTTTGATGATTTAATTTCATCCTGCTCATGTAACATAAAAATATTGTCAGGGCACAAAACAGAGCTGACTTTGCATGCTTTACATGCTTGTGCTGTGAAAGGCCTTGAGAAGCAAAGAATGACCTTGACAGATGATCTTTGTGTGGATTTGGAGGAGGGCATTATTTAATGCTTGCCAAGGTAGGATACATAATTTATTTTGACAGATTGACTGTGTTCCTTGTTCTTTGTGGTTTAAGCCAACATTTTCCAGATTTTGAACAAAGCCTTGTAAGTCTCAAGAGCATAACTGACCACTTTCTGTTGAAGGTATTAACCATTCAAATCACTTCCAGTGAGTTGTTAACTGTTTTTCGATGATGGTGCCTTGCACAAGTTTATTGTGCATGATATTAATGGTGTAAGTCAGATCAGTTAAAAAATGCCTTTTACTATTTTCTCTTGAATTTCATTAACAAATGAACACCATTGAGCTGCTGCTTTTAGTTTCTTGTCCTCTAGACACAAGATTTGGAGGTGATTCTATTTACAAATATTAACACTGATTTCATTATATTAGCTTTATTAGATAGTCTCTAATATCTTAACCATAATGTTACATGAAATGTCTGCTTTATGTTGGAAAGAACAATGTTTTAATGTCTCTACAAGATAAGAATGTGTATTAACACATTTACATAGTAGTCATAGAAATCTTGAGATTATAACTACTTGTTTGCTTTGTTTAACTAGAACAATGGATCCTTCTCAGGGTGGTAACATACTTCTTTCTAATAACTTCTTTCGCCCTTTGGATCATACATATATTTTAAGTATGGAGAGATACCAAATGTAAAAATAAAATGCAGGTTTAGGGAGCTTAATAAGGAAAATAACACTTCCTCTTAAATTCCTAAACCCCAAAATTTCTGAGCTATTACCAAATCCCTTCATATATTTAACTCCCCATGTTTACTATGAATGGTGACAACAGGTAGTCCTTCTTTTTCATAGAAAACTCAGTTTTATTTGGGTTTAGTTCAGTGGAAGTTCTTAACACCTGACTGCAGGAACATTTTATTTTAAGTATGAGAAGCCCAGCTCTCCATGTCAGTTAAGCTACAGGCAGGTATTTAACTCATTAAACCCTAAGAAAAGGTATTTTTCTCTTCATATATTAAAACAGCCGCATAGTTCAACTTAATCCTTTGTTATTTTATCCTGTGAATTAGATTTTAATAGAGCAGATTGCCATTCACTGCAATATTAATAAGTATATGGTTCTCTTCTTTCCCTGACCAGTAGAGCCTCTTTACTTTTCCACATTTAAAAAAATCTGGGTTTAGGAATCTTCAGTCTCCACACAATGGTCAGGAATATACTTCTTCTATAGAGTACTACACATGTCCACCAGAAGCTTCAGCTTTAGCTTTTGAAGGAATTCCAGTAGTATACAACCTACTGTATGGAACTCTAGATATCAAAGAACATTACAATTCATCTTTTCACCATTCTGAATTATCCGATGTTTGAAGGAAGCTGAAGAGCATTAGAAAAGTATCCCTTGAGAAAATCATGGAAGAAGAATGTGAGCAGTTGGAAATGGCTGCAGAAAGACAAAAATCTGATTTTTTTTAAAATCCAGAATTTCCCCTAATATAAGTGATATAAAGCAACTTATTTATGTCTAAAACAAAACAGAACTATTTCTGTAATTTGTGTGAACATGGGTATTAATCAGTCAACAAACACGAAATTCTATGTACATTATTTTTCCCCTTAAAATTATCTTTAAGTGTTATTTGTCATTCTAAAACTATTACTAATGACTATGTATTAGAGAGGTATGTAACATAAACTCCTGTCTCCTTCCTCCTTCCCTCTCTTTTTAAAGCAGTGAAAGAAGAGAAGCTAAATTCCAATCCATTTTGATAATGTCGTGAAGGCCAAAGCTGTAGCTACAAAAAGAAAGCATTTCTATTTCCCCTGCCTGCAACAAAGCATAAGATAAATAGTTACTATTCAGAGTAATAAATATTCATACCTGAGACTAAGACTAGCTTTATTAAGCCTGGCAATTATTTGTTTAAAAACATAACAAAAAGTAAATTTGATGTCAGTTGCATGTTAAAGTAATATGTAAGGGTGTTTGAAGTCTCTGTTGGTAGATTGAAAGGCATTTCAACTATCTTATTTTAGTAATCATGCCACATCAAAGATAACAGAAGCTTTCCTTAAATTGAAGTGTATAGCACTTTCAACGTGGGTTAATTGTGAATACTCAGAAGGTCGTAGGTCTGAATTCCATTGATGTCTCGCATTCTAGTCTTGCTGCAGAAGGTGGGAAAGTTCGAATAAAAATTTTGCTAGTAAGATTACCATATGATTTTCTGGGTATTTTGTATTTAGTTGGTCTACAAAAGGATATATGGAAGCTCCAAAGTCACAAAGAAGGGACAAAATCTGTCTACTTCTCCTTTGCAGTCTCAGCTAAGGCTTTGTAGAGCACTAGTCATGGTCCAGATGATTCAGCTCCACTGACAATGGAAGGATGCTGTTACCATTCCTGCTAAGGCCCCTGGGCCCAGTAAAGGCAACAGCTGCCTTAAGTTGTCATTTGCTGGAAGTCCAACTTTAGTGGTCTGGATCTTGTTCCTATGACAAATTACAGTTTAGAAGAACCTCTTAAAAATGAAAGGTATTTTTATGAGGCAAAGATAAATCAAAATGCTGTGTGTATCCTCTGACATATCTAATGACAGGTGTATGGCATACTGATATGAAGATGTCCTTAAACAAAGCATTCATTGCAAAGTAAAATCTTAAGGTTGCCTCACATCTTTAACATGTAATTCTCTGAATATCCAGACCTTATTTGTATTACAGTGATACCTAAAGCACAGACAAGAGAAACAACTTACCATCACACAGAAAACTCATGGACTAAACCAGAAATGAAATTGAATGAGACTATCTGTTGTGGTCACTAGGCACAGGCACATCTTGTGAAAAAACAAAAGACTTATGTGGCTTCCATATTATTGCTAGGGCTTCCTTTCTGTGTCAGCAACAAATATTTTGAAGACAGAGATCTACTGCTCTGTTCAGTGCTTTTTAATCTAAAGGCAGTTTCCAGTTAAAATAGTAGGTTGTCTATATAGTGTTTTGTTTGGAGTCAAGTATCAAAATACTCTTACCAGAGTTCTTACAGACTCAATCTAATGCAGAATATGTTTAACTGTCTTTGCTATAAACATACATATTTCTCCCACAAATTAATAGAAAGTCATCCAGCATTGAACTAATTCATCTAGGCCACTGCATTCTATGTCACTTTTCTCCTCTTTTTGTTACAGTCACAGAAACCCACATCAATATTTTTAAGCTCCATTTTTTTTTTTATAACAGGAGTCAAATAATGGGGTTTGTGGCAGCATCACAGAGAATAACACAGCTTATTTGCACTTAAAGAACAGGCACAGAAATTACCACTCATCTCACAAGACACATTGGACAATAGACAAGATTAATTTTTCACTAGGTAGAGGTAGCAGAAGCCATTACAAAGGGGCTAGGAAGTGTGCAGAATAAAGTGACTGCGGTGGTCACGCCCTTCTCTTTGCCTGCTTTGGGCTCAGCAAAAAGCAAACTGAGTTGGCCAAGAATGAGTTGATTCAGCATGCTCTGCTGAAAAGGCTCTTAAGCTGTTCCAGACAAAACTATGAGGAAGGATGAGAGCAACAACACGATCTATCCTTCAGGAGAAGTCTGCTGTGTGTCCATCCCTGCTGTGGCTTCGGGCTGCTGCCAAAATGAATCATCTCTACTTTGAAACATACTAGGTAGTCCATGCCTGGCACAGATTGTTCCTTAGCTCTTTTTAATTGTTCTCTGTGGCTGCACAGTCTACTGAAAGTTACAAGTAAGTTTTGTATTGCAGTACAGAATAACATGTGGTTGAATTTCAGGTAAAAGGCCTGGATCTTGTTTGCTGTTACATTCATTTGTATAGTGTGAGCCACAGTTAAAACAGGAGGAAGTGAAAGCTAGAGAGAACTGGCGTCAACTGCAGTGCTTGCCTCAGAGAATTTTGCTTTACACTACTTACAAATATATTTGCTTTCACCTGTACTTAATGCTTCAGATTTTTTTCTTTGGTCATGTCTGTACCACAGAAGTTTCAATGATTTAACTGAATCAATTTCTAAAGGAACATATTTAAACCAGAGCAATCCTCTTGAATGAAGACTTGGAGGTCCCATGGGTAATTCCCAGAGATAAGACTTTTTATTTAGTGTTAGCGAAGTCTCTCATTCAGGGTTTTTTTCATCAATAGATCTCAAAGCACTTTACAAAGTAGGTCACTGCCATTTACACTGTTTTGCAGATGGGGAACAGATGAAATCATTTGCCAGCTGTGAGCAAGTAGAAAGCTGAGAAGAAAAAAATACCTGTTTGCCCAATTCAGTGTTTCAGCCACAAAACCACATGGGGCTTCCAAGTTTCCTGCTATGAATATGCTTTGAGGATCACATTTTTGCTATCCTTGTAATGATGTGCAAGTGATTTCATGGTAATCAAAATCAACTTGAAAAGAACAAAAGAATAGGTCTTGTTCAGTGTAGTTTAAAGTGGTTTTTATATGATGTTACCTCCTAACTGAGCTTCCATCTCTTAGAGGTTACTTTTTGCCATGCAAAAACTACTGGGTGCATCTGTAAAATATATAGACCCTCTTTGCTCCATTAAAGTCAGGCCACAGAAAATTCATTCCAAAGTTATGTTCATGTGATGAATACACTGTCTAACAGCTGAAATACAGAACATAAATCAGCCAAAATGTGAGCATACAACTAATTTAACAAGGAGTGAGAAGAAATAAAAATTATTGTATTGACACACCAACTCATTTTCTATCTGCTTTTCCAGATGCAGATGTAAACTTAGATTTCATTTGCACTAATGGTGTTCTAACACTGAGCTATCAGGTAATGGATACCTGTGCTAAGGTCTTTTACTAGTCATGCTTGCAAGATTCTGGAGAGGTGTTACAGACAAAACAAATCTTAGCCTCCATTAACTCATAGAGAGCTTTTACTCTCACTGCAGTGGTAACTCTTGAGCAATATTAATTTGTTTTTTTTTAAAACAAATTTGGTGCTTGTATTTAAGGCATTTTTTTGAAGACACCTAAACTGGCTTTCAGACACTTCTATATATTGCTGTACAACTATGAACAATTTTTGCATACGGCTAGGTTTTCCCAAAGCAGTTGATGAGAACAGTTGCTGGAACAACAGTTAAACAGAATTAGGATGGACATTTATCAAAACTGTTGAAGTTATTTTACTTAAAGTGGAAGTTAATGGTATTTATTAGTGTCTCTTGGTAAGTTTATGCATAGAACAGTATCTCTCTAGAAGAAATCCGCATAAGTCAACAAAATCATTAGCATATAGTATCAACATGAGTACATTTGAGCTGCTAAGCATGGATTCATTGTAATTATTTTGCAAGTCTAGAAAACATCACCTCAGGTATAAAGAAGTAGCAAGAGGCTAAGAAGACATAGTTGAAGTCTTGTTTTTTTCTCTTTTCTTTTTCGTGTGTATTTGTGAGTGTGTGCTGAAAAATAAAATAATGTACATAGCAACATAAATATATTAGACATATTTTAAGGTAAGTCAAGGATGTTGCTGATTTTTATTGCTACAAAAATTATACACCATCCTTTTACATAGCTGCTCACAGTACCTTTAGATAAAGAACAGATGACAAACTGCCATCTCATGCACCTGAGAAAAATGGATATACAATAAATTAACTGAATTTTCAAGCTCAATAATCTTATTTTTGTTGTAAATTCTGAAAGGTATTTTAAAATACTTTCAAAAGGGAAAAGGATGTGCAGGCTTTGTAGCAACATATATTTAAAGAGGAACACAGTACAGGAAATAAAGGTATACATGTGGAAGAGCATGTAAAAATTTGCAGGAGTAGGCCATGGATTTCAACCTGTTCACATTTAGCATTTTCCAAGGTGTTGGTGTTTGAAGAAAGCTCTTTCGTTACTTCATTTTAAATTAAATAAACTTAAGTTACTCGTTATTCTCTTTTACTTTATATTGGGAGTAGGATTTATACAGAGTGATTTTCTTTTACCATATAAAACCCAGAAAGTTTTGGGAGCATAAACCTCCAAACACTAACCACTGGCACTGGAGAATATGTATATTCTCCTTTTACAGCCTTCTGAATTACAAGCCGTGTCACACTCAAATCCTACCCTCTCTGATCTGTAATATCTCTGTATCCAAATTGGGTTCCCATTATGCATGGCTAATCTGTTGGGAGCAGATCTAAGATATTACCAAACTTCTGAGAGCAGCTTGGTCCAAGCATCCCAAAAGCTTCCATCTCACAGTTATGTCTATTCTGTTTCTTATATAGCTTGTCTAAATCAAAGTTGTGCAATGACGCTGCTTGAAAACCGAAGAAACTTTGTCAAGAGCACTGACTCCTGAGCAGATGTGGCATGGTGGAGGCTGGTTATTCAGGACATTCCTCTCTGTGCATGGTCGGCATAGGTGCTTCAAGATCAGCTAAAATACTACAAATTAAAATGTAGTTTTCAAATTTTGCAGCTTGTTCCTGTACAGCTCATTGACCCCTGCAACTGAGGAGTGGCAAATGAAATTGTCAATAACAATTTTGTCAGCTATCCTGAGTTATTGTTTCTCACCTGGTGAATTAGAACCTTTTTTAAAGGCCACTGTTTGTGTGTGTTTGCTATTTTTTGAGTCAGATCATAAGCTTATCCAGTTTAATGGGCAGCCACGGCAACAACTAGTGGCACAACAGAGGAGATGGCATCTTCTAGCCTGGGAGGAAGAAGCAAGGGGCCATGGCTAATAACCTTGAAAACTAAGAATCTGTCTTGACAGACTCCTGTTGTATAGCCACACCCCTGCTCTAATATGACAATTTGGTGCACTTATTGCAAATATACAAACGTGCAGTAGTTGTTGTCTACAGGGAGGTATGCCTTCCTGTCCCCACACTGGTAAAGTCACCTTTTATCAGACAGGGCCTACAAGCATTTTCATCCTCCATGGTAGTTCTTTCCAACACAAAATTCATTGGTGCCCATGGCATATGTATGAGGACTACAGCTGCAGGACACCCTGGCATGACCAAGTCCCAGCACAGTTTAGTAGAGAAGTTGGTGGGACAAGGCTCAGGGGACCTGGGACTTTTCTGGAGCTCTGCATAGACTTACCCACCCCACCTTGATGTGCTTTTGACAGAGGGACTGTCCTTCCAGATGCTGATACCCAGCTCTGGCTGGCTGTGTCTGCCACACTAGGGAAATTTGATGGGCAGGTTTTAAAAGCAACTGAGAGCAGGGTGTGCTGGCATGGAGCAACTTAAGTAGATAGGTTCCTTTCCTCTGGAAAGAAATGATCAAAAACAGGCTGGCAAAAAGGCTGTTCACAACTACTATAGTCAGTAAAAGAGGTAAGAAACAAAGAGTCTGTTTGCGTTTTACGAACTGGTCACATAAGAACCATATGTGCAGAGTTTTAACAGTCCAGTGGCAGAGACATCAGGAGCAGGAGTGTAATTTCTTCCCTAACATTTGAACTGTGTGAATAAAGGCCATGACTACATGTGTTATATGCAGATCAAAATATTATTGACTTGAACACGTGATGTAAAGAAATAATTATTTGTGACTGAAACATCCAAGACTTTGAAGCAGGAAATAGAAGTGACTGTTACCACAGTGCCTTTCATATTTGTGACTTCCAATACTTCCCTCTGAAAATAAAAAGAATTAGAAAATAATCCAGTTTAATATCTGCAGACAAATCACTGTACCTGTATGCTTTGGAGAGACAGAAAATCCTCTGCCCATGGCAGCAACAGGATTCTAAGGGCCAGCACAACTCACTGCAAAGGGTGGACAGGTCCTTGTTATAAACAAGTTGATAACAACAAACATATCTCAATGCGCTGGCACTGGCAGCGAAGCAAAACAAGCTTTCTTTTGCTCTGGGAAAAAATGCAATAAAGGAAGCCACTTGGCAGGCCAGTTAAAACAGCCAGAGATTATGTGTTTTACAGCAGCAGCTCCCCATCCTTGGGATTTTGTCTTAGTGATGTGATTCAAGTCACCTAAGCCCATGTTCATCACCTGAGCTATCCTGTCTACTTTCTACAAGGTGACAAAATCCAAGCAATTTCATGTACTTGCCAAGACAAAGCTTGAAACATTTGAAGTCACATCAATATTTGCCAATTATGCCTCATACCAAGTTCTTGCAATTATAGTCAGAAATAAGCAGTAGTCATATATCTAACTCAATAACAATAATATTATAATGTATTTTTTCAGCAACACCCCTTCTTAATTTTCCAGCAATATTTAAAGGGGGATGTAAATAGATAGCAATGCCTGGCACCAGGGCAGACTAGTTTTTCTGTTGCCTCAGCATTGTGATACAGATGTTGTGAAACAACAACTGAAAGAAGCCTGGCCCAAGACATAAAAATGTTGATTTGTTCTACTAACTTGAGAAAGAAAACTGTCCAGGCACTTTAAAAATAAATAATGCACTGGGATCTTTTAACTTATTTCTGTGATTATTGCCAAACACCTACTGATTTCAAATCTTTATGCTACACAAAATTGCCAGCAGTGAAACTTGGCATGGAATTAGTAGCTGAGAAAGACAGTAAAGATGAATCACAATCATACTGATGAAACATACTTAGCACTGAAAGTTGTATGTTTTTCAAATGTGGAATAGTCATGCAAAATTTTAGTCTTCTTTCAATTACAATGCATTAATGTACTTTAACAACCTGTAACATAAGAACAGCTCTACCAAAGCCATTTTGGAGTTCAAAATTCAAAGATCTGAAAGGGAATATGTATTACAGAGTCCCTTTGAGCAATCATCTTGTAAGTAATGTGAGGAGGAACCATCCTGTGTTTAGATAAACTGAACTGATTTCAACAAGGATTAAATTTGCTTAAAAGTATGCAAGCTCTAGGTCCACACTACTCTAAATTAGATCAGTTTTAAAGCATATTAAGATCTGTATGACCTGTACAAACACTTGTGAGCTGGGTGCAGTCTTTCGTCCAGAAGTGTAAAATGTAGGCAAAGCATACTTCTAATAACACATGAGAATGAAGCTTTGTGAATAGGATAACTTCTTGACTGTATGTAAGAAATGATTGAGG
The DNA here is from genome assembly GCA_013396975.1 of Bucco capensis. Taxonomy (NCBI): domain Eukaryota; kingdom Metazoa; phylum Chordata; class Aves; order Piciformes; family Bucconidae; genus Bucco; species Bucco capensis. The sequence continues at coordinate 34,266 of VWZO01015311.1, forward strand.
GTATTGATAATGTATCATTTACTCAGGTGAATCACTGAAGAACACAGAGTTAGAAAAATCAAGTTCAAAACATGTCTTTGGCATCATATTCCTCTAAAAGAATGTGGAACACTATTGACAGTAGCGTGGTCAGTTTTCTTTTTATTTCACTTATTTTTATAATTTAAATCTCTGTAATATTTATGACCTATTCAGAAAGTCCATGGAAATATAACTTCTAACATTTGTAATAGGAAGAGGAAAAAAAAAATATTCCATGTATGGATTTGAATTACTATTTATTTTCTTCATACAGAGGTAGTCAAGTCAGTAAACCGTTAGATAAAATTTAATGATGGATGACAATGTCTGTAAATAGAAGGTAAAAGGTATTTGTCATTTTCAAGATTGTTAGATTGGGTTAGAATTATCAGATCAGTGAAGAATAGTTACTAGTTCAGACAATGGTAATAATCAAAGAAGACTACTGTCTGGCCTTTCAAGATTTGACTGGATGGAGCTTTAAGCAACCTCATCTAGTGGAAGGTGTTCCTGCCCATGATATGGGGTTTGGAACTACGTTATCATTAATGTCCTTTCCAACCTGAACCATTCTATTATTCTGTGATTCTACGTCTTCTAAATACCAATCTTCTTCCATTTCTTAAGGGGTACATATCCTTAGTTCTATTGCTATATAGCTGACAGTTTGAGGCAGGAACAGGTTGCAGCAGTAACACTGTATTCAGGAACATTGTCACGTAACCTGTGATGTACTGCTTAAATAAGGGAGCTTCATAGTTACTCCAGTTACAATAAAATAGTGCTTTAATTAAGCCATGAAATGGTTGTATCAGAAAGAGATTTGGAGCCTAATAAAAGTAGTTTATTTTCTGCCAAACCATGTATGTTTTTTTGGCATAGCAGGGAAAATATCAGGCTTAATAAATCTCTTCTAAACTTGTTTCTCATTTTACCAATTACCCCAACAGAAAATTGGAGGGATAATTATCTTCGTGGATAGAGAAAGCAAAATAATAAGAGAAAGCTTTTCCCTCTTCCCCCTCCTAGTAAAATACTTGAAAAAGCTTTCTTTTTGAGGCAATTTGATGCACAAGAAAGCCTATGTTCAGCAAAAGGAATTTACAATATTTTTAAGATCAGACTTGTTCTTATAGCACATTGCTGCTAAACAACATATGGTGCCTTGTTTGAACTCCATTGTTAGACCATACTGTTTACAATTCTACTCCTCTATAATACACCAAACACTGTTAAGATGCAAAAGGACAGATTGGACGATATCTGTCTTCATTACAAAATTTGGAATAAAATTTACATTGGAATGAGTGTGAAAACGTATTCCTCTGGCACTTATATTAAAGGCAAAGGAAGGTTAACCTTTCTTTAAACACATAAAGTAACATGCGGATACAGACATGGAAGAAAGCAGCAGTGTTTAATCTAAAAAAAAAAAGTTTTTTTTAATGTTACTGTGATTTTTCAAGATATTTCAAGATGTATTTTGCAAAATACTAGAGACGGCTTACAAAAAGTTTTTTCACTGCCTTATGTTGTTGGAATGAAATAAACTAGCTGGGGCTCATGGTAATATCTGTGCTGGAACTCCTCCTATGTCCCATTGTTTTGGGAACATTGGATAGGTTACTTGATCAGCCTTGGAAAATGTCATATCATAGTTACTTAGGAAGTACTTACCGTATAAGCACATGCAGAATGTAACATGATTCTGAAAAATCTTTACAACTGTCTGTAGATCAGTTATGTGACTTAGATCATCAGGTCTTGAATACTTTTTATCTGGATTTATTTGTGAATTGAAGGCTTTCTAGTTAACTGAAATTTCAGTGCAACAGACTGTTTTATCTTTTAGAAAACTGGGAAAATTGGTTCAACGATACTGTGCACTGACCACAGAGAAGATGGGATAGTCCTACAAACCAGACAATTACTCTGAGCTGTAGGATCATGTTTAACATGACCCTGAGAGGGGATCTTGTGCCTTTGCTGTGTTTTGAGGTTCATATTATTCTGTCCTTAGATAAGAAGCCACCTTGGGGCCTTCGATGCCCTAAGCCACCCACGACCAAGTTAATACTTAGAGGAGAAGAAAAAGGAGGAGAAAATACAGCTTAGATAAAGGCAGCTTTGAGGTGATAAAATGTCAAGAGAGAAAAGCAAAAATACATGACTGGAGACAGAAAGTGGGCAGACTAAAGATTTGAGCCTTATCTATTGTAAGTGAAAATGTATCATTTCTTCATGGTATGAACCCATGTGCTATGATCACACACATATGTTTATGAAATTCAGGGTGTTGTTCACCTACACTTTGGGGAGCAAATATGAAACTAGCAAAACAGAAGAGTGATGAAGAAGATATAAAAGTGTAACTTATTCACAACTAGTGTGTATTTACTACTTTCCTTTGTCTGATTAGAGGATACAGTTTAAAGTGTTAAATATTTTCTCTTCCAGAATTTGGTAGAAGGATTGTTTATCATGTATTATTTTAAAACTGTGGTAAGAACTCACTAAAAGCCTTTTAAAAATTTAAGTGTTGTCAGAAGCTTTTTTTACATGAGTACCAGCAGTAAAAGCTGTAAGCACTACAAAACATGCCTTGAGCAATCCTTAGTTATATATGTTTTATTATATGAGAAAACCCCATCATTTTCAGAGAAATTCAGAACATGGAAGGCTTATATGTTTGCAGTTTTCACTTAATACCATTCTTTGACAAGAATGATCTACTTAGCACTTACAGCAGGAAATTTTACAGTCGACGTATCTCAGACAGGGATTTCCTCTGATCTCAGTGGCTGTCTATGGAAACATTAGCCACACACTTGGGCTTCCCCAGATCAGACTTTGACACCTTTACATTAACTTAGAGACCACTCATGTTATGAGAACACTACTAATTACATATTTTTAAATACGTATATGTAAAATACACATATAAATACATTTATATAAACATAATATATATATGCGTATTTTAAAAAATCTTTTTAAAGCTCTGCAAGCTAACCAGTTCAACAAAATGGAGAGAGCCTTGTGTTTCTCTTCCTTGAGATTGTTTGTGTGTTATAAAAATATGAAACAGAGTTCACACTCATCCTGGGCAGTCAGAATCAAGAGCCTCAAAGCAACTGGAATAAAATCATGCGCTGTGACCAGTAATAGAAATGGCATGTTGCTAAAATGTCACAAAGAATTAGTATTGGTACACTTCAAAAAACAACATTCCAGCCTTCATAGGATAAAAAATAGCCACCTTTGTTTGGCTTTCAAAATGCTGTTTTCAATTCTTCTTCCATTATAGAAAATGCAAAGTTTTGAGTCAGCTCAGAAAGGCATCATGTTTGCCTTTTAGTTAACAGATCTTTGTCAGAGAACAGCTAGAAAATGTTCTGACAACTGGGAATTGTCAAAAAGAGGAACTCTACAGCCTGACGTCTGTTTCTACCTCTTGGATTTATGATTAGAGAAAACGAGCTTTGCAACTCTGTGACTTCAGACTACTGGCTCCTGGAGAGCTACTTCCCTGCTATATTCTGAGGAGTGAGGGAGGGATGGCATCAGACCAAAACTGAAAAAAAAGAGCTTATTTTGAGTTGGACCTTTTAGAGGCTACTCCTGGGACTGACAAGGACCCTTGGCTTCACTGGAATACATGAACCAGGGTCACATCTTGAAAAAGAAATGAAATGAGAACCTTATTCAGCAGCAGCACAGCTGGAAGGATGAAATGCTAGGAAGTGAACAAGTCCTGATAATTATGTAAGAATCATTCTTGTAACAAGGTCAAAATAATAGCTTATGGTAGCCTTAAAAGTCATTCGAGGGATGCCCACTTTTATGCGTATAGGGAGAAATTGCAAGGCACACAAAGAAGGACTGAAAGACTTTGTACTCTATGGAAATACAGGTAAATCCCATTATCAGCCATTATCAGCCATAACAACATTTTTGAGCGTAAAACTGGTGACTTCAGTGATGGTTTCCAGCACACCCAGGCACTGAACTAATGGCAGCTTTACAACGAGATCAGATCCAGGGAATGAGATTACAAGGCAAAGCAGGAAGGCCTGTGCTGTATCTATCCTTTTTCTTCATACAAGTATTGAACCACTTGAACCCTTCTTTAGCATCAAATATGCTGCTGCAGACAGTCCTGAAGGTATTCGAGGCATATAACTGGCTGATCGCAATTTGATCCATACCTGAGCAAGCCATATGACAGAATTTTCAAATATGTGTTGACATTTAAGCATCTAAATCCATTTGTATAAATTCAACAAGTAACCTAGTTTTTAGAAATGAATCCATTTGATCCTTGTATTGCTCACTGTCAGTAGCCCTTGATGCATATCTAAAAGGCAATGAGCCTGTTTTTAAAAACAACTGTTACAAATGTCTCTGAAGATTATTTTTCAAGTGTTTTGCACATTATTAAAGAGCTAGACAGGCTTAAGCACAACATGAAAATCTGAGACACTCTTTGGATAGATTTAAGCTTATAATGCTACTTTGATTCAAATTTTTAAAATGTTAATATGGGCTGTTCTGCTCAGTTCCAGTCCTTACTCAGGCATGTACAACTAAACTGTCATTTACAGACTGATTGTCAACACAAGAACACAGCCA
>VWZO01015313.1:0-11738 GCA_013396975.1 Bucco capensis
TCCAACCCCTAACATTCTGTGATGCTATGATTCTGTTTGTCATTGAAGAGCACTGAGATTTGTTTGAGCTTTTTGTTTGAAATCTGTCAGTTTTGTCATGAAAGCAACATGTAAAGGAAAGCAGTAAAGAAAGAAAGACTTTTGCATTGAACCGCCACTTGCAGAGCTGTAACTGGAGTATGATGGTGAGATTTGATAGCATGACTTTATACTGCAGCACTTTCTGTTTATGACTCTCCCCTTAGCCTCAATAACTCTTTTCAAGAAGTGTTTGGAGACCTGTGCAAAGCTTGGCAGGTCTTTGTGGGAGGTCCAGCTGCGGAATATGGGGAGGAAAAAGAAGGACAGGCAGGTGTTTGTAAGGAGAAGCAACAGTTACATGAGTGTGTCAATACACAGGTTGATAAAAATCTTTATTGCACAATAACTGTCACACTTTTTTTTTCCTGAAAAAATGATCTGCTGCTTAAAGACTACAATCCTTAGACTTACTCTTTATGTGTTTTGTTTTGTTTTTTTTCTCCAGGACTGCTTTGATGATGGCTTGTGAAGCTGGTAGCCTTAACATGGTGGAAGCCTTCCTTAGGAAAGGTGCAGATGTCAGTTTAGTAGATGTCTTTGGACAGAATGCCCTGCATTACTCCAAGCTCTCTGAGAATATAGGGATCCAGAATCTCCTATCATCAAAGTTACCTCTGGATGTGGGTATGTAAGAGATGACAATCTGCAGTTTGTCACTTCTTGAAATGATTACGTTTTTGTTTAGCAATGAACAAATTTACTTCATAAGGTAGCCTGAAAAATTTCAAAAGCCATATTCAAGACATTCTGGCTCAGGCTTCCCAAAAGCAGGGAAATGTGGTCTTTGTCATAGATGGTAATATTTAACATGGAATAAAGCACTGAATAGGGCAAAAGGGTGCTTGAAGAAAGAAAAGGTAAGGTGATGCAGCAGTCTTGCATACAATTTAGAATAGATCCTTTTTTATTACGTGAAAGCCTAAGTGGTCTTACAGCTCCTTAGGAGAGTGGTTAGAGAAGGAACTAATGCAGGCAGAGTTTTATGGTCAAACTGAGACAGATTTCTGAAGTTGGAAGATAATGTTCAAGAATGGTATGAGACTGTAGTAGAATAAGAATTGTCACCAAAAAAACCACCAAAAGGCAGCAGAAAAAGGCTATGGTTCAAATGGAATTTGGAAATTGAAGTATATATTTCTCAGATTTCAGATAAGAATTCAGAAACCAACAAAATATTTATGAGGGGGGAAGTAGGAGTTGAGAGATGGGTTAGGAATGGCAACTAACTTTTTCTGTGCTAGCTGTTCTTCATTACGCTTCTTTATGCTTCACAGATGCAAAGTCACCTACAAAAGCAAAGCAGGTATTTATCCTTTTGATTTTAAAAACACTCGAGCTATATAGACTTGTAAGTTAAGTAAAACCAGTATTTGACTTGTCTAGAAGCACTAGTAAATGTTGCTGTGAGAGGAATGCTGTTGATTACTCTGTAATGTGAAAGAGTTATGTTGCTTATTTGTTTCAGGAGCATAGATTTTAGATTTAGATTCTGTAACAGCAGCCAGCACCTTCACCAAGAAAAGGAAGGAGGAGCGCATGTGTATGTGCACATGTGTGCCAGGAAGATGTGCCACTTTTCTCATGTAATGCAGGAGGTTGGCTTTTGGGCTCCCTGTCTCTTTAAACTGTAGAGATAATCTAGAAAATTTCCCTGCTTCTAAAACACCTAGTTGAAGGTTTCCCTTGGTTTCATCTTACTGGAGGCCCCCAGCTGTAAGAATCCTAGCAGATTTAAGCAATTAAATATCTTGGGGTATAAGTAGACCTTGTAGACCTGCTGGTGGCTGGAAAGTGGATGAGGGTGCAATGCATTGGTTCATTCCTTCTCTGAGTAGAAAGGTGGGTTTTTCAGGGAGCTCACGCAGAAGCTGGTGGAGAGGGAAGACAGTAGCTGTTAAGAATGGCATGACTGGACTATGTGTGAATGAAATTATTTAAGATCACTAGTGCTAAACCTATTGTCAGCATCTGCTTTTTCACTAAATCATGTTTGTTTTAACTGAAGCATGGATTACAAAGGGGAGATTTTTTATTGTCAGGCATGTTTCATTTTTCTATATTAGTAAAGATGTAGTCTTTGCATAGAAAAAAAAATAAGGCACTGCATGAGCTGCTAAAGTTGATATTAATGTGGGATATTATTTTTTTTTTTTAATAAAACAACTTGCTCTGACTTTACTAACCAAACTAACAAACCTACGTTTTCTGGCTGGTGAAACTTTCAGCATGATCAAGGCTCTAAAGTAAGTTCAGAAAGAAGTGGAACTCCAAAAAAACGCAAAGCCCCACCTCCTCCTGTCAGTCCTATTCAGGTAAACAAAAGACCAATTTTGAGATGCTTTTAGTGGGTGAAAAGCATTTGGAACAATATGTGGATGATGTGGGCTGGATTTGCTCTGTCATATGCCTGTCTTTCCATGAGTGCTTTTCCTGATGTTAGGGTGACACCATAAAAGCACATGTATTTCAAGCAAAATTGCTTGAAACACAGCATGGTCTAAGAAGCAACTGCACATATTTTCCTGTACAGTTGGTTTTACCACCTGAAGATGAAGGTCTCTTGGTTTTATCAGCTTCCATAAGTTGTACATTTTAGTTATGCACTTATGTGTGTACACATTATATGCATATAAGCACATGAAAATAAAATACTTAAATAGATTTACATAGTGTCAAAATGAGGTTTAACAGTTTTAATGTTGAACTGTAATATTATCTGTATAACAGCTATACTGTATGCATAATACTGACTCAGAAGACCACTGAATAATTAGGGCCACATGCTACAATTAAACAAGACCCCAGAAATAAAAGAAACCTATTTTCCAGGCTTTATTCAGCAAGTTCTATACTGTCTGTACTTCTCTTCAGTGAACTGTCCAGCTTTACCTCTGCTTTCTGTGAAATCTTTTTCTTTTGGTGTCTCAGCAGGAAGAATTCAGCTCCTTGCATCAAGATAGTAAGGACAGAGTGAGTGACAACACAACAGGTATACAATAACACTTAATCCTTATTTTCATATTTGATTAGGTGGTTTAGGTAGTGTGAAATGTTGAATGTTGAAATCTGGTCAGAAATAAGTGGGAGTAGCGTTTTGTAGTTTTAAAAGCAGCTCTCCACCAAAACCTCCAGCTTCTATTGGGTGATCTAACATATTTTTGAGGAAAGAATTCCTAGGAACAGTTTGCTTGTTCACTACACTTTAAGAATTTGTGGGAACAAAATGTTTAATTTGAAAGGTTAGAATAAATTTTTGAATCTTTTTTTTTTTTCTACAAAGGTGCTGATAGCTTGCTGGATGTGAGCTCTGAAACTGACCAGCAAGATCTACTTCTTTTGATGCAAGCAAAAATTGCTTCTTTGACATTGCACAATAAGGAGCTGCGGGACAAATTACAGGTGACTTGTTTTTGTGCTGTTCTAGTGTTTTCTTAGTCTTCTAGCAGAACAAAGACCTGCTTGCCATTTTGAAGAGATGTACTGTGAACGTAGTTTCACGAGCGTGTTGGTGATAAGATCATGGAAACGCTGTGTCCCAAAGGATCAGTGTTCTGCTCTTCTCACTTTTTGCATAAATTATTAAATTTCTTTATTATGATAGCCACATTTTAAAACATTCTGTTAACAGCAGTGTTAGAAGAATTTTAATTTGTATATTTCTAATTATTAGCTTATGGACATCAGCCCAGACTTTCAGAGCAGCTTACTTTCACTTACTGTTTTCTCTCACTGTGGATGACTAAATGGGAGCAGCTGAGTTTTGAATTTTTCTAAAACTTTCTTCCATGGTACTTAAATTTGTCTGTCTCTGTAGGAAGTGGCAAGATTTCCTTGCTTATTCTATTCTAAGAAATACAATGATGTACTTGTTTGTATTGTGCAATTGTTTGGGTTTCTTTTCACACAGGAAAGAACACCTAAAGAAGTGGATTTGACCATAGAACCTTCTCATTCAACCCAAACAGAGTTTGATCAAAAAGCAGATAGACAAAATGAGTTCTTGGCTCAGGAACTAAAGTCTACATCAAATGCTACCCAAATTCAAGAGAAGTTGACAAGCCCTAGTGAAGTAAAAATGAAGTACCTCCAGGACAACTTAAAGGATGCACAGAGGAAAGTAGAGAATTCTGAAGCCAAAGGAAAGCACATAGAGGCTCAGGTCCAGTCTAGAGTCCCAGAAACAGATCACTTAAATAGCACAGACATTTCAGAAAATGGTTCTAATCTTAACCTGAAATTCCAAGAAACTCAAAACAGGTGTGAGGACGCTGTGAAAGAGGTTTTGAATGTACAAAGGCAAATAAAGCTGGGTCTTATTTCATCTGAAAGTGAAGAAAGCAGTTCTGATCTGAGTAGGTTGAAGGTTACATGTGAAGAGGTTGAAATGCTTAAGCAAGAATTGAAGAGAGCATTGGAGGAAAGTGAAAGACAGAAAGAGAAAGTGAGAGAGCTACAGAAAAAATATGAAGAAAAAGAGCAGAATGTGACAAGCAAATTGTCTGTAGAAGAGTGTGAGGAAATGAAGAATTCATATTGCTCAGTTATTGATAACATTAATCAAGAGAAAGCATTGTTGATTGAAAGGTACAAAGAAGGGCAAGAGGAAATTAAAAGGCTACAGGACAAGCTGATAAATCAGACACAGTTGGAAGGTAGTGCTGAAGCTGGAGAAATGAAAGATGCAATGCACAGAATGATAGATGAGCTCAACAAACAACTGAGTGAATTGTCTCAGTTGTACAAAGAAGCACAAACAGAGCTTGAAGACTACAGGAAGAGAAAAACTCTAGATGATATAGCTTTGGACTACATTCCAAGAGATGAACATGAGAAACTGATGCAGGTAACAAATTCTTTGAAATACAAGGCAGAGAATGAGTTATCAGAAATGAAATCCCAGTACACAGAAGCATTAGATGAAGCAGAACAACTAAAGCAACTTTTAGACATTCAGAAACAAAACTCTTTGCCAATTACTGAACACCGTCAGGTGATGAATGCACTCAGAAGTACTATACAGGAAATGGAGGAAGAAATAAATGAGCTCAAAGCACTGCTTACCAACAAGGAAAGTGAAGTAAGAAACTTACAGAAGGATTTGCTGGAAGAAAAAGCTGCAGTTAATGAAGCAATGGTACCCAAGGCTAAATATGAAAAGCTCCAGTCATCACTAAAAGATGAAGTTAGTGTTTTGTCATCCAAACTGAAGGATGCAATCCAAGAGAAGGAAAATGTGTCCTTAGATGCTATGCAACTGAGAAATGAAGTTTTGCACTTGAAAGAAGAGAAGGAAGTTACACATACTCTCCTTGAAGCAAAGGAACGGGAGGTGACTGCTCTTCAGCAAAAGTACCACCAAGCTCAAGAAGAAATAAAAAGATATTCTGAAAGTTCATCAAAACTAGAAGAAGACAAAGATAAAAAGGTTAGTGATTCACTACAGTGGAGTGGTGGTACATGAGTTCAGGCTTCAAAACATGTTGTGTGGTGCTTGGGTGATCTAATAGACAGTGTTGTGCCAAGTGTCACAGAGTGGAGCAACTCTTGAGTGCGTTTGCCTATCTAAAAATTCAGATATCGCAGTCAAAGAAGTTTTCAGTATGTTTAACTTCACAGTTGGTTTCTTTCCCCTGCAGAGATATGCATGATCTTTCACTGTACCACTTTTAAGTTCTGCTTGTGTTGGGTTGACACTATTCAGGCAACTGAGGTGAGAGTGACATTTACAGCAGGAAGAGATTCCAGAGGAGACAAGAAAACAAAAGATCAAAAAGGAGCAATGTGTTTTGCTAGCTGGGAGTAGCTGAGTTATATTTGGTATGTTTGTGTCTTTTGTTCAGCAGCAGTAGTTCTGAAGGTGGTAAATGCAATCCTTGTTTGTCTATATTGCTGACTTGCAGAACAAAGAATGCATTTTGAATTTACTGGGCTAGCAGAGGAGATGGAGAAGCATTGTAATCCTTTGCTTACATTATGTCTCTGTCCACTGAGTTTATTTACATCTTGTTTTTCCCCATTTCTTAAATTTGTATATGTATGGCTAGGCTTCGCAAACAAAGATCCAGGGAGGGCTCCACCCACGCTCCTCATCAGCGCCTTTTCCAAGCGCGCTGATAAAAAGAGGATAGCGGATAGCACCCTTGAGCCTGTGCAGTGGATTTTTTTTAGGTGAGACACAGCATGCGCAGAGCTGAACTCACCCTTTAGTCCTAAGGGTCATCTGCCAGGGCCTGGCAAGCTTGGACACTGGCAGCAAAGTCTGTAGGATGGAGGTTTTGTTAGAGTGTCCTTCTCTTAGATGGAAGGCCTTATAGGGCTAAACGAGCTCCATCTGCCCAGGTTTGGAAGCAGAGTTGTCCTTCTCCTAGGATGACTGCCGGAAGGCTAATGAGCACATCCTACCCATCCAAGGATTATAGGAACATGGGTATCACTCCCCACACTTTCCCGTGGGCAATGAGTTTAATGCTCCCTCTGCTGTCGGCACAGTTATCGCACCAGGGACCACACTTCTTAAATTTAAGTCACAAATAACCCCAAGATGAGACCCAACAAGAATACAGTGTGCCCTGCGGCTTTTCATGAGAACCTATTTTTTGCCTCCCTAGATCAATGAAATGTCCAAGGAAGTTAGCAAATTAAAAGAAGCATTGAACAGCCTTTCCCAACTTTCCTACTCAACTGGTGCCCCCAAGAGACAAAGCCAGCAGCTGGAGGCATTACAACAACAAGTGAAGCAGTTGCAAAACCAACTGACTGTAAGTGTGATCATTTGTAAACACACCATTATTGCCAGTTCTCTGAAGAAAAGTGTGCCTTTCTTCACTCTGCCTTATTTAAAATGGAGCACACTCAGTAAGTGTAAGGAAAGGAGTTTTCATCCAGAAATTCTATAATCTCTGTTTCTCTTAAAATTCAGAATCTGCAAGTCATTAATTGCTTTTTAAAAATACTCTAATGAATTGAAGCTCTCTTCCCCAATATTTTTCCTCAAATCAAGAGTGGAGCAAAATTCCTGTACTTCTAGTAGAATGTAGTGACCAGAGCTGCTGATGTGACCCTGATTTGTGAAAAATATGGCCACTGTGCAATGGATTTGTTTGTTCTCTCAAGAATATTCATCAGCTGAAATTTTCTTAAGCTAAAATAAGGTTGTCTTCCTGGATGAAAGTAGTCACTGAAGGCATGCAGTTTCCAATCAAGCAAATCCATCTGTTCATACAGAGCACAGTTCATACTCTGAACTTCTGAACTGCTTAAATGCATCATTTTTTAATTGTATTTGTTTGTGCACAAACAAATGTGTGGGTTGAATCATGATGGCTATTTCCAAGAGCTTGAGGATGAAAAGAAGGTACTGTCCATCAGAGGCCTTATTTGAGAGCTCTGGAGTGACACTGGAAGCAGACATGATGGGCTGAAGGGATGAGTCTCATGCCCAATCTAACATGTTAAACAGCTTACCTGGTGTATGCTTCCCTTCCTTCCCCAGCAGACAGAATAAGCCAGAAAAATTCCCTTGCAATGTGGAGAAATAAGTAGGCAGACAGTTGAGCACTGTATACTGTCAGCATAAAGGCCCTGAATGTCTCCTATCCCAGTCCACCAAGTCCAAAAGTGCCCTTCATCTGCCACTGCTTAAGGACCAGCATAGTGTAAAGTGCAAAGATACACAGCACTTTAGTGTGTAGGATTTACAACAGGACAGAAGCATTCTTTCTGTCTTGTAGGCTGGCTTTCCTAACAGCTTCACATTTATTTAGAAAGATGGCTTCTGGAATGTTGCAGTCTGTGATCATGGAAAAGGAGATTGCCTTTCTTCGTTTGAATGTATAGTAATTAACTGAGGATTTCATGGGTTAAGACATTTGTAAGCACATCCTCTTCCCTGGGAAGGCATTAGCTAACAGGTGGGTCACTGACTTTAGGGAAGAGCTTAGATGCAGTTCAGGGTTGATTTGTCAGTGTATTGCTGGCTTTCCTCAATTATGGTTGCTGATAGGCTCATTCCACATCTTTGCAGCTCAGCACTTCTTACAGCTTGCTTTAAAGAGATGGGTAGTTACTGTGGACCACGCTTCCAAGCAAATCGTTTTGTATGGCTACTGGCACACTCCCCTGCTCCCTGAGCTGATTTTCTGTGCATGCATAAGATTATGGTTTGTAATTGCCTAGAGCTTTCTAGGTCTAGTTGAGGAGTTCTGAATTCAACAGTTCTGAATGCTTTGTGACTTCTTGCTTAACTGTTTTCTAGGAAACAAAGAAACAACATCAGGAAATTGTTTCCGTTTACAGGATGCATCTTCTGTATGCTGTGCAGGTATGGTTGCATCTTGTCAGTTACACTGCGTTAGTATTCTAATGAAAGATGTTTTCTCTGCAGGTCTAGTTAGAACTTTGCACGTTTTATCCAAGGTACCCTACCCAAAAGGTATGACTGTTCAAGCACAAATTTAGCACTTCCTCCTTTTGGGAAATTGATCTAATTACCTCAAGAATGCTTTGTAAATCCTCTCAAAGAGTAGAAAGATTCTTGAATTCAGTCATCTTTTCTTCTTTCTCCCTTTGTCTAGGGTCAGATGGATGAAGATGTCCAGAAAGTGCTTAAACAAATCTTATCCATGTGTAAAAGCCAATCACAGAAAAAGTAAAGAGAAAAGCCAAGAAAAACTCCTCGTTTTTATTATTTCTGTTATGGATGTTAACCTAGATTTGCCTTACCATAAGATTTAAAATTGCCAATTTGCTGCTTTTGTGTTATTGTGCTGTTTGTAATGTGGATTTGTCTGTCTCTACCACTTCCCATGTGCATTTGCATGTGCAGTAACTAAACACATGCCTGCTGTTCCTATCCAAAATGCAAGGATGTTCTTCAGATTTTTACCTAGGCCGCTCCATGTCATGTTTACCCTGAAAGTACCTTCTAGCTTCCTCCAGTAGAGGTGAGTTAATCCTGACACTGGTGCTGCTTTGGTAAAGGTGAAATTCTCCATAAGGTCTTCTGTACTGTTTATAAGCTGTATCTTATTATTGGGGATAACTCAGTTGTTTGATGTTGTATCACTCAGATTCCTGACATTTTGCCATATGCAGTCTTTGGCAGAGCAGAAGTGAGCCTTGCAGCAGTCAGCAGAAATAGATATTTATGCTAAGCCGGGGCATCGAACAACTACATTTCTTAGTGTAATACTATTTAAGATTAAACACTATAAGGTAGCTGTCCCATTCCATCCAATGCACTGAGTACACAAAAATCATACCATGTTCCATAGTTTTCTTGAACTGCCTGATAGTGGAATGAAACTATTTCAAAAAGTATAATCATTACTTCATTGAAGTTCTGTACAAAGCAGTACAGAAACATCTGTATAAACAACCCTTTATGGTAGGTTTAGCTATCTATGCAAGTGTTGGCCATGAAGCTCAGGAACAAAATCAGAACATATACTTTAGACAAGGGATCCTAGTGAACACAGGATGTTTACAGTGAATGTCAATGCCTCAGACTTCCTAACCTCACTTTTGTAAAGATCTTCTCCAGTATATTTTTATTGGCCCTCTAATGAATTTTTCTGTAACTAAACCATCTTTTCTACATAATGTTTTGCATTAAGCTTATTAACAAATATTTTTAGGTAATTGTGGTTTAGAAAGTTTTGTTTTTTATACCCCCAAGTATTCAGTAATAGTGAAGTATAGTAAAGTGTCTTCAGTGTGTAAAAAATCTGTATGGAATAATTAGACCTGTTCGTCATGGTAGTCCATAGCAGTGAAGTGTAAAATGCAATTCAGCCTGCTGTTCCAAAAAAATAGTAGAAATGATAGGTAGAGGAACAGCAAGAAGTGTCAAAAATTTCTACATGTATTTTCTAGAGGCCAGGGGGATCAGTAAAGCCTTTATCAGCACTTTTGAAGTCACATTAAAATGCCTGATGTGGTATAGTATAAAATGATGAAAAATGTTTCTAAGCATACACTGCACTTGAGGGTACAACCATTCTAACTAGCTTGCAGCTTCACTATGGTAACTTTTTTTATTCTTGATAGTTGATATGTCTCTAATAGAGAAATCTTCCAGAGCTATATATTCTATAAAGTTTATATAGAGTCATAATATGACAAGAGTCAGCAGTGCCTCAAGCTGACTGAACTCATCATGCACTTATATCAGATAATCCCTAACCCTGGAAAAACTGAAATGGATTTTAAAAGAAAAAAGAAAAATCACACCCTTGCATCAGTTAGACTTGGTGTTACATTTCTTGGGTCACTTAACTAATGCCTGCTAATTTTGAACAGTATTTTATAGTTAGGTGGTTTTGAAACAGCTCCAAAGAAATGTGAAAAGAATTTTGCTGCAGCACTTCACAGTGAACAACAAGAGTTTAAGCATGCAAACGATGCAAAGTGTAAAACTTGATGAACCATTTTGTAGGTTGCCTGATGGATTTAGTCTTTTACTTATTTTTGATTTGTATATTTATTACAATTATCTTTGTGGAATATTGAAAATTATATACCACAGCATAGCAAGTTTCTTTATATGTAATTTACAGGAAGTTTCCTTATGCAGCAAATAAAGTATTTCCATTTTTTCATCTTTGTTCTTTTTGCATTTTCATTTACTTTCTACATTGAGGGAGGTCTCACTACACTGTTATAACATAGTGCAGATATGCTCAGTAGCTCATATTTAGATAGCTGTCACAGGTACCAAGTTTTCCTCCCTTAAACAGCAACTTGATTATTAACTTTCTCATCTATCAGGTACAACAGCATCCACTCCAAACCTTGTGCAACTGCTTTTGCCTTCTATCTGATGGGTGAATTCAGAGCCATTTCTCACCTGGACATAATTCTAGAGGTAATGCAGGTTTCCCATTCACCACTGGATGCATTCCAACTAAGTTTAAAACTACCTTAGAGAAGTAGCACAGATTGGGGCAATCCCACAGTTTTTCAGAACGGTGGTTCTATATCACTTAGCACTTCATGTACAGAACTTCAGTGGAAGTATGTGTAAGTGTATACATGTATATATATATATATAGATATGTATACCTCTCTTTTAATTTAGCCATAGTTACAGAGTCAGCCCTGTTGCCTTTAGGCATCTCTCCATTTCCTGAATTAGAGTCACAGAACCATAGAATTCTCAGGGTTAGAAGGTACCTTTAAGATCATCTAGTTCCAACCCCCCCGCCATAGGCAGGGACACTTCCCCACTAGATCAGGTTGCTTAGAGCCCCATCTAGCCTGGCCTTCAAAACTTCCAGGGATGGGGCTTCCACCACCTCTCTGGGCAACCTGTGCCAGTGTCTACTATCCTCATGGTGAGGTTGGATGTGATCTTAATGCAGATCTAAACAGATGTCTCCTCCTAAATTTCAACCCACTTACAGTCCTCTGAAGTCTGCTCCACCATTTATCCCTATTATCTAATGTAAGAGGACACAAGATGTGTGAGAAGAGCCAGATGCAGGACCTTGGTCTTGTTGAGCTTCATGAGGTTGGCATGGGCCCCCCTCTCCAGCCTGTCCAGGTCCCTCCGGATGGCATCCCTTCCCTCCAGCATATCAGCCACACCACACAGCTTGGTGTCATCAGCAAACTTGCTGAGGGTGCACTCACTGCCACTGGCCATGTCACTGACAAAG